>VCNE01002745.1:0-27793 GCA_009869805.1 Oncopodura yosiiana
CTCTACCTTTAGTACAAGGAATCTCAAAGCAAATTCCACTGTAATCTGGAACTTGGTCTTCTGTCTCAATTTTGATACTATTATAATCTTCATCATCAATAATATTCTCTTCTACTTCACAATGTTGTTCAAAAAGATTCAAATTGACATTGAGATCACAGCAATCAGTGTCTTGATGATAGTCATTGATACTATGCATGTTACTCATATGGAAATGAAGTGATAGAGATGTTTCACATTTATATTCACATTCAGTACATGAATATTTCATTTGGAATGTTGGAAGCTCAGATAATTTGAGAGAATTGGGGTAGAGTGAGACGTGATTTTCCTTTTGGATATTCTTGTTCATATTATAATTACCCATTGTGATGATATTATTATTATTGATATTGTTAAGATTGCTTTCACTGGGTTGTTGATAAGTTGAAGGGCATGGATAAGTAATTTGACTGTTGTAGTAATTATATTGATCATAGCTCAATGGCTCAAGTTTGATTTCTTGTTTTGGAGCTGCCATCAAAGTTGTTGTTGATGATGTCGGCATCAAAGAGTCATTGAGACGCTCTTCTCTTCTGTGTCTAATGTGAGAATAACAAAAAAAAATGTTATTTGATTATTTGACTTGAGGACTTTTATGTTTTGTTTAAAAAAGATATATACTCACTGATTCAGAAAAATAACTTCTTCAGCGGCTTCACGACTAATATTATTATTATTGCCTTCCGGTCCCTTAGAACTATGACCTTTTTCCAACTTGATGCTCATGTTATCAGTAGCAGACATTATTTACTCTGAAAAACATTGGCAGAAAAATACATTTTATGACTATTTGTGTAATCAAATCTACAAAAACTACATTAGTTGTTATCATCTTACGCTAGTAGTTCTGATGATGATGATGAAGAAGAAGAAGACTCTAAGGTCAGGTCAATAGTTTGGATCACTTTAGTAGAAGAAGATCTTTCTCTGCTATTTATGCGTCAATAAATAATTTTGAAGATATCATAAAAAATAAAAACTTTTCTCATTACCTTTCATAGCCTGGAAAACCATGAAAATATTTTTGATGAATTTCCATTACATTCAATGAATGAAAGATTAATCCACATTCTCCACAATTATGTAGATTACTTCGAGTTGATTGACGACTTGTACTAGCCATTGTGTACACTACTGGAAGAAGATATAAAGTAATTAAAAAAGGAGAGAGCACTGAACAAAAAGAAAACTTGACTAGGAAATGAACTCCATTTATATATATACCTAAAAATATTATATATGCTCTTTATATATTTTCTCTAATTTTCTTAGAAGTTAAACAAACCAATACTACTACTCCTACTGCAACACACGTATAAATTATAATATAACAAGTGTTAGTTAGAGTGGGCACTAAAATTTTGTGTTGAGTAATAAAATTATTCTGTGGAAAGTAAAGGTCGGCTCTTACAACAACGACCTTTTTATCATACGTGAATGTATATAAGAAAAAAGAATACCTATATGGACAAATGAAATTATTTCAACAAAGTGAGACTATATGAGAATATGACGTGGCATTATGTATTTGAGAACATTCTAAAGTACATGAAGAAATAAATCAGTTTATAATTGAACATGAGTTTTTATTAGATTTTTTATGGCGACTAATTTATTTATTGATGACAATGCAGTTAGACTTTGAACGAGCGATAAGAAAATATACACGACACATAATAAGACGTAGTATGTAAAGCTATAAGGTGAAAAATAAAAGTGAAAAATGAAACTGCTCTCTAAAAATATTTTTTACAACAAAAGAATGAAGATGATAGTTTATTTTGTCAACGAAATGTATTAGTATTATATTACAAAAATTATAAAAAGTAAAAAAAACTCAACAATCTCACTCTTCATCTTCATAAACATAAAATTTAACATTATCCTCTAAATCAAAATCATCATCTAATTCAATAACAACAGACTTATTTGTCTCTTTATCATAATTATCAGTAATGAATTGAACACAAATATCACAACAATTCATTGTTCCACTTCCACGACTTCCATGTTGATCACTAAAATGTACACTCCAGTCATTTATATTATCAAAAATAGTAGATTCACAGCATGACAAACATTTAAAACGCTGAATTGGTACATCACCACTATAAATTGGATTAAGTTTAACATAAGATCTTAATTGATTACAATTTGTTTCTCCACAGAAATTACATGTGAAATCCATTGCCCTTCTTCTATTACTCTTGGAATACTTTTTAGTAGTACTTGATGCAGATTCTATTATTGCTGGAGACTTGTTTTTCTTGTTATTATTGATCTTTAGTGGTTATTGAGAATGACTTTGGTGTAGGTTTTGGAATATTTCGAAGTGAAGAAGTTAAACCAACAACTTCCTTGTCAGTCACTAGTGTATGTACTCTCTGGAGTTTAGAATTATTATGATTCCATTCATGTATTTTTAAGACACTTTCAGATACAAACGGCTTATTACACGAGGAGCAATGATATTTAGCAGCACTTTTGTCATTATCTTTTCTTGGCACTGGCTCTGGAGCAAGGTTATGTTTCATTTTTTCTAGTGTACTCTTTTCATGAGAAGCTGATTGATGATGAGGCTCAGTCAGTAAAACTATTGATGAAATTTTAATGGTTGGTCTGTAGAGAATAATTTAAGATTTAGTGAAACAACTACAATGTTACTAGCTATTATGAATTAAACTTACAGTTTAGTTGATGACATTGGAGGTTGTTGCTCCATAGTAGTATAGTATTGAAATGATTGATTATTTAGTCTTGAGCTGACAATAATAGTGAGATGAAACAATCAAAATCCGAATTTACTAAAAAACTAAAACTCACTCACAATAATCCTTCATTGATAGACTGGCCTTGTTGTACAGCAGATGAATTCTGTTCAAAGGATGAAATCTGTTTCTTCACGCATTTACGACACACAACACTTTTTCCTTGCTACGTGAGTATGTGACTTTATAGACAGAGACAGAGAAAATTGATAACAAGAGTCTTTGTCTTTCTAGAATCTGAGAAGAGATATAATAAAAGCTATAATATACCGAAAGAAAGACCTTAGGCCAAGCTTATGTAAAAGATCCTTATCTTTTCTATATCATAAAAATATTATAATGTAGTGTATACATACAGAAAAATATTTTATTCATATAGTAAAAATACACAAGTACAAATAAATAAAGTCAAAAGTTCTCTAAATTATTATTATTCCTAAAAAAAATCTGTAACGAACACTATTTGAGAACAAAGAAAAATGTCTGCCGGGAAGGATGCTTCTCATCAAGTGTTTCAATATATTTTCTAAATCCACAGAGAAAAATTCCACTCATCATCACCACTGCTCCTGTAACACTGTAACACAAAAAAAATATATTGGATATATTTTCATTTTAATTTATGTAAATTTACAAATAAAAGCTTATAATAATTTACCTCACAATATCAGGATATTTGCCTTGAAAAGCTATTTGCCATAAAAATGCGTACAAGACATCTGATGTTTTCACTAAAAATGTATAAATTAACAAACATGAATTAGCTTATAGCAGTCGTTGATTGACATTGAATTATTACTTACTAAGAGCAATTGGTCCCGAGGCTTCACACTTTAATGCAAAAATAAGAAACATTTGTGATAAGCACGAGAGAAATCCAACAGCACAAGCTATTAAAATATCCATTGTTTCTGTTGGGAATTTCATTTCTTCGAAACCGTATGCTAAGATAGCTGCTTCCAATCTGAAATTAGTAAAATTCATTATATACACGAGAAATGAAGGTCTTTAATTACAATTTTTCATACTCACGTTCCAAATCCACCAAAACCAACCAAAGTAATTGAATGATGAATCTGTTTCAAATGACGAATCATTACAATTGCTGCTGACATGAAAATTGTACATCCAAACGCTAATGCTGAACCAATCAATTGATTTGTTTCAAATTCCTCTCCTGTGAGAAACGGTGGCTTTCTATATGAAATAAATAGTAAAACTTAGTCAAATGTCTCAAGTTCAGAATAGAATTAAAATAAATGCATTACGTAATTAAGACAACTCCTCCTAATGTAATCATAGTTGAGACAAATGTAAAATAGCCACCAAATGGCTCTTTTAGAAATACGAAGGCTATGATAGCTACAAAAACAGGATATGAATTGCAAATGACACTTGAGTCGCCTGAAAAAATTAGAATATTATATGTATAAACATCTAATAAAATATATAAATTCTTACCTAATTGCATATATTTTAGTGAATAGTATTGTAAAGTAGCAGCAGTACATCCAAATACACTTCGAAACTATTTTAGAAATTAATCATTGGGCTTTTTAAACAATTTCTAAGCAAATTCCACATTATATATGTATCTACAATTTAATACTTACTAAAAGAGATACAAAAACGACCCAAGTTTTCTTTCCTAATGGCCAAAAAGATTCTGTTATATTTTCTTTTGAACAAAGTCCATAGTATGCGGTGACAAAGATGGCAGGAACAAACGTGCCAGCGAACCTGAATTTTTAACAAAAGAAATATGCATCAATTCACATGATACACATCAATATTGCGTGATATAAATTACATGCTAAAAATCAAAGAAATGTTTGCACAAAAATTTCTGTTATTGTGTCTGACCTCCAAAATGACTTTGTGATCGGATGAAATTGAGGCATTCCTGACACAAGATAAGTTCCAAGTGACAAGACAAAACTTGAAATTAGGCATAGGCCCATACCTAAGAATGCTGACTTAGCCATTTTATATTAGGACTTGTAACACTCTTAACAAGATAGAAAACAAATTTTTAACCAGAACAGGAAATGATATGAGACTATATAATTGATCCATTCGCTTTGGATTCTATATCACAAATGACGTTTATTTCATGTTTCCATCAACTTTTTAACTCAAAACTAACATAGAAGTTATCATAAATGAGTTAAGCATTAGTAGTAATGGAGAATTATTAAATTCCATGCATTATTAATTTTCCACCTTGACTTTTCATATGTGTACATTGCACTTGTAGGAGATTTACAGAACACCTGCTGTAACTGATGATATAATAATAAAAGATACATTGTAATTATAAGAATATAATGAATGAATATTTATACCAAGAAAAAAAACTACCGAATGGATGGAAATGTATAGTATATATAAATTGGACTAATGATGATGATGATGTGAAAATTCAACTTTATTACTAAATATGTTTACTTGTGCTGCTGACGCTTTTGAAAAGTTTTTCATTAGCATTAAAGGATTCATTCATAGCACGTGTTAAGCGAAAGAAGTGTTGAATATTTAATGCTGTGACTGATTTTCCTTTCAATGAATGGAATCAATGATTCTTTAATTGCACGCACAGCTTTCCTAGTTGTGTCAAAAATTCCCATTTCCCCAACTTTTCTGAATAGAACTGGAAATTTTGTGATCCTATTCCTGTTGTTCCGTTCATAAGCTAATTTGTTATTCAACACAGCAGTTGTTTGTTCCGTGCTCAACAATGATAGATAAAAATACAAAAATGCCGTTGTGGAAGTTGTTGTTGTAAAAATAAAAATGATATCAGAATAAATAAAGAACAAACTAGAATATTTCAATTAAAATCAACAAGATATTTAAATTAGATTTTATTTAGGATATAATGAATATATAATTTGATGACGCAAGTAGTTTTTACATAATACATTTTGAATTAGGAACTCTTAAAGTAACAATAATCTATTTATAATTTTTATGTATAATTTTTTAGATAATTGTTTCTCTACGATTATTATTACTAATTACAACAGACACAGATTCACTGAAAGCACCAAGTCGATTCCAGGCGTCAATTGTACGTAAAGCAAATTGATAGCAAAGTCCGGCTTCAACCTATAGTAGTAGGAAAGTAAGTAAATACAAAAAGAATTAAGAATTTGGCCTCATAATCGAAAGTGCATTAATAGCATACCCCTTGAATTTTAGTTTTGACCATTAGACTATCTCCACTTTTTCTACTACTATTGGAACGATAAGAAACTTGACCAACTTTTTTCCAACGAGTTATTACACATGAATCTACTTCTTGAACACATGCATGAATTTCAAATCCACTAATTGTTTCTCTCAAAGTAGATGCTGGTAGACTCCAACGTAATTGTAAACATGGAGAATTTTCCTTAGTAGAAATTTCTTCAATATTAACAGCAAATGGACGACAAGGAATAGTTGGAGCATGTAGCAATAAAATTATGGAGGATTCTTTTCTTTCTGGTCGATTTTCTGAAGAATGTCTTCTAACACAACTTGCCATTTTAATTTGATGATAGTTAATTTGGTGCACGAGTCTTAAGCAACAATTCAGAGAAAGAAACAATGACTCAAATAAAAGTGAGCGTCTAATTTAATTCTTTGCGCCAATTTGTTTTCAATGAGTAATGAATGAAATGATGACGAGTAGAATTTTGTAAATGACAACATGCAACATTAATTTATTGGAATTTATTCATAAACTTATTATGAAGTATATTTTATTTAAACAGTAATTCAAGGTAATAATAACAACTACTTTGAAAAACTTCCTACCCTACTTTACTTACATTCTGTATGCAACGGTACGTAGTTAGCTATAACCTATTTACATTTGTTGTATTTCATATAAGAACATGAGAGTAAGTAAAGAGTTCTTTTGAAATAAAACTGTGATGAAAGTGATGATGTGTAAATATTACAGAACATTAGGTAAACAAGAACAAGTATTGATAAAATCTCTTTTCTCTATAATTTATAAAAAACTGCTATATAAATACATAATACGTATGAATGCATATTATATACCTTTTCTTTTCATATTACAAGATTACAACCTATAACTCAAATTAATGCCTCTTTTTTAACAGAATACTGACAGGATCACAAAATGGTCCACTCCTACTTGTATCATCAATAGCACGAACAATAAAATGATAACGATTGGCTTCAGTAAACTGAAATAGACATAAATAAAATCATAATGAAATACACATATACGATTGGCTTCAGTAAACTGAAATAGACATAAATAAAATCATAATGAAATACACATATACGATTATAAAAATTTTAATTTAAACTGTTTAATTTAATATTTACCTGAGAAAGAGTACAAGCCATTGGCAATGGTAGAGCTTTAACATCTCCTACCCTTTTCCAAACTGCAGGTTTGTTTTGAAGAGAATTTTCTCCAGGTTCCTGGCAAGCATAAATCTGATACGTTGTAATGGCTGAATGATTAGGTGCTAATTTCATATTCCATGATAAAACAATTCCATCTGGTTGTTCAGTTAAATGCAAGTCTCTGTTGAAAAGATATTATAATAATATTAGTATTAATAAAGAAAATTTAAAATGCAACTTATTTATCTTATTCTTACGGTTTTGGAGGCTCGTCCAATAAAGCAACTGTTGTACTTTGAGAAGTTGGTATGGGCAATGGAGGTAATTGAAATTTTTTCAATGAGTTTGATGGATTATTTCTACTACCACCACTTTGTTGTTGTTGTTGTTGTAATCTTGGTGATGATTGAACAATAGTTCCTGGCCTTGGAACCATAATTGGTCTTGAAGCAGCACCTTGAACCATACGTGTTTGTGCAACTATATTATATAATAATAAAATTATTAAAATAAATGTTTTTATCTAAAAAAATTTATATTCATGATTGATAACTAACTAACCCATATTAGCTGCTACATTTCTAGGCTGGACATTTCTAAATATAATATTTTGTTGAGGAGATTGTGCTCTTAGTTGTTGTGCTGCCGTTGATGTTATAATTTGTATTGGACGATTACCACCAATTCCTGCTTGATTAATAATTTGAAATCCTTGACTTGCTAATTGAGCAGCAGATTGTTGTTGAGTGTTAATAATTCGATATTGAACTCCATTTGCTCCAACATAATCTAAAAAAGTAAGTCACGAATAAGGATAAGAGTCTTATTATAAATCAATAAAACTTAATAATAATAATACTTACAATTTCCTGAACCTGGAACAGAATTTTGATCTTCAGTTAAATCAATTAAACCACCACCACTACGATTTTTAAGTCCATTTAGAGCAGACTGAGCTGTTGAAGCAACCAATACATTATTAACTGCAGAACTTCTATTTTGTTGTGGCACTGCCATTGCATGTCTAATTATTTGTTGTGTTGGAGCAGCAGGAACAAGTTTTCTCGTTTTTGAAGGTGATGTAGCAGAAGAAACAATATTATTATTTGGAATTTGACGAGAAATTTCTGAAACAGAGATTGTAGGACGATTTTGTTGAATTATTCTTTTTCCACCAGCAGCATTAATTCCATTGGCCATTTGTGGATGTATAGTTGCATTAGGAATTAAATTAGGCATAGGACGAGTATTAGCTGTCCTAGTATTTCTGAAAATATCTGTATTAACTTGAAGTCCAACTGAGCGAAAAAATTTAATTGGTAATGCCAATGGTGGTGCTGGCTTATGTGGATTTCTACTTTGGTTTTCTGCTAATGTTTTAACAGCTTTTGTCAATTCTGTGACCTATAAAAAAGTAAATAATTCCAATTTTTGGTCATAAAAAAAACTTAATAATAATAAATAATAGAGTGACATAGAGAAACAACTTGTATTATATATATTATTTACCTGTTTCATTAAATTCGAACACTTTTGAAATAGTTTATCTTTTGTAGAATGAAGTTGTAACACTTTAGTACGAAGCTTTCCAACTTCACCTTTATATGATAAAACTTCAATAACTTTCGACATAACAATTTCTTCTAAATCTTTCCTACTCATAGTTTTGAGTACACCAGCAATATTTTCTTTATTTTCTTCAGAAATCTGCATATCTTTAACAGTCTCTACGTCATCTGTCTCCATTTTGATATCATCATTGCCATCCACCAATGATGGCTGCTGTTTCAATTCTTCGACATTTTGTATTTGCTCCAAAACTTGTTCTAGTACACCTTCTACGGCTGTCGATTCAACAACTGGTTGTTGACTTGAAGCACAAGAAGAATTTGTGTCCAAATCCATACTATTGTTTTCTTGTTCTCCAGACGAAGATACTGTATCACTAGTCATTGTTTCTAGCATAGAAGTCATATCTCTCTCCAATTTCTTTTGAGATCTAACCAATAAAAAAGTAAAAAATAAGCTTTTTAGTCACAACAAAGAGATTAGTAATACCATATAAATCGCGTAATTTAGACCGATGTCAGTAACATAATATAACATCGTCAGACCGCCTAACAATTACAACATAAAAAATAGACATATATTTGCCATGTATCTCAATACCCCTATCTTTCCTAGCACTATATTATATTAGTTGTATGCTAGGCTGGTTACAACTTTTTATCCTTCTTCTTTTCTTCTGCATGAAGAGTATTTTTGAGCCATTCTTTGCCCAGCGGCGCAATACATTACGTTACATACTACACCAACGAGGATGGTAAAAAAATCGATATATCGCGTAATCAGAGCCAAAACTGGTCCAAGTTTCCAACGAAGGAAGTTCAGACGGCTGTTCTCGGTATATTTTCACAATATGAAACCTATAGATACACTACGAAGTCTTATTCCAGGCAGGATGAAAGAAATAACTCTTGATTTTAGCTTTGGTGATCACCTAATGACCTAATATGTGGATTGAGTCTCAATTTGAGACTATAGTAAGTTGAGAATACGAGTCTCAACTTTCTCATAAGAGTGAAGTTTCCACAATACTTGGAAATAACAAATATTACCTAACGGTATTTCTCTAATCTAAAGATAACATTTACTGATAAGTACCCCTGAGCCCTTAATAATGACCCAGTACCCTTAATTAGTGGAAACTATACATTATACATGAATATGACTTGAAAAAATATATAACACTAAGAAAAACCTTACCACAAAATTGTAAACAACTAAAAAAACACTGAGAGATTTCAGACTAAAAAACGAAATGAGTATTCCGAAGACCAAATCAGATGTGATACTAAAATGCTTTTTGAGTACAAAGTTGTGAGCTTTAGTGTACAAAAACATAGGTGGCTGTACTTAGCATGGTGATTTAACATGGTACATTGCTGCTCTCAAGTCATAGTGGAAATAATTCTGATCAACTCCTCTTAATTATATAATATTAATCATCTCATATCATCTTGTTTACTACGACATAGAATATTAAAATATATTTAAAATAAAAAATGAATGAATACTTCTCCTAGTACAATTTGGAGGGAATACATACGACAACACTAGCGTCTATTACGTATATTTGATGTTAGAGTAAGTATGAGAAAATGTATGTGTAGGTATTCTAATGTAAAATACATGATGAAATAAAATAGGCGCTTACGGCCGAGCTTTGTTACTGACTGGATGCACACTAATATTACTTGCTCACTACACTACTACTCTCTCGACTCTCACAAACTTACAAATACAATGCTAAACTTACAGCATAGAACAAAGTGTATATAACTAAAACATGACACTTACCACAAACAATCCTTAGACTCAAATCCAATATGGTCACTGTTTTTCGAATTGACAGGGCTGACAATTAAATTTTTTTAAACACAAAAACACTTAAAAATCACTCGACTCGCTCAGATGTTCTCACAAACACGAAATGAAAGAGCGAAAACTAGACGGCGCCAGTTGTGTAGGGGAATTTAAGCTGAGATCTTTGTTGTGCGCATGTGTTAATTAGCCTAACTGGCTAAGAAAAAGAATGAGTCACTCACTCAATATATATTCGATTCGATTCGAAAGGATTAAAAGTATTTCGAAGTGATCTATCTCCTCTCAAAAGTTTGTACTTTATAGCATTAGATTACTGGTTTCTCTCTTCTTCTCCGGAGTTATACAGTGCTCATTTTCTACCACCCTGAGGCGTTTTAAAACTTTTCTCACTGTTAATATGAAGGTCACTAATTAAAGCTTCCATGACATTCAATATCTTATTTACCAGTTACTTTGGAAATCACGTTCTGTGTCTATTGGATTAACCATTATCCGATGATCAACATAAACTTATGCCAGAAGAATTCCGGGGTATCGTGAGAAATTTAGACAGAAGATATGGAAAATGATTCAAATGAATAGAAATTAGCTTAGCACACTTAATTAAAGTTTTGCATTTGTTTTATTTTGGTCATATATAGGGAACAAGTTTTTATATATGAAATCAGTTTTGCTGTTGCAGCTTTCTTCGAAGACTGCATTTTACTTACTACTAGACTAATATTAAGTTTTTTGTTTTCCACAAAAAAACCTTGTACAATTTCTCTCATTCATTACATGCAATTAGCTATATATATAAGTCAGTGTCATGATTTAAGTGAAGATTTTTGACCATTTATAAGCTTTTTGTTGTATTTGTCGTAATATCTACAAGTCCTCTGAAAATTGCATATCAAAAATCTAACGTTCTACACACAATTCTTATTATTATTATGTTTTGAAATAGTCGAAAACAATGTCGCTAGTCAAATTGGCACGGCCATATTTTTTTACAAGTGTTCGGAGGATATTTGGATATAATTATGTAACAAAACCAGTTTCTTTGATCGAAAGAAAACTATAAGGTCAAGGTCAGCAATAATAATTATTGATTACCATCATTTTAACATATAATTTACACAATACAAATTAAATTCACAATACAATATATATATGTAGTACACAACAATCAGTCAAAATATATAGGGTGTACACAATGATGTCGATTTTACATAAACTTTATATACATAATAAGTGTCGCTATTTTGACGCTACAAGTGCCAAACATGGCAAGTATCTTATAAATTACAAAAAAGTTACTGCTGCTGTTGAAAGGAATAATACAGACTTGAAGGAACGTTGTGACATTAGTAGATATATTTCACAATAATAATACAAATCTATTGATCATATGAAATATCCTGCTGGAAAATATTTTTAAAAAAAGGCAAAGGTAGAAACTAATCACAGTATAACAAAGGATAGTAGAAAAGGATATGAACATTTTTGTCGCTAGTATCGCGCACAATGTATATTTATGTTAATTGGTCGCTAAAAAACTTTGATTGATTGAACTATTATTTTTTATACGTAAGTATATTTTTCTACAATAACATATTTTGGAAAAAACTTGAGTTGTACAAAATTCTATTTATCTTGAGTTTGTATTTAAAATTCCTGTTTGTGTTTTTTATACAAAGTTGGCTGAGTTTTTGGCGACTAATACCTTTTCCCTGATCTTATATCAGAAGAGTAAATATATCAATATCAAGTATATTATTATTTTGCATATCAGTTTGAAAAGTATGAAAAAAATGTCTTTATATACATTTTAAATATCAATAAGTATAATATGGTTTTTAGTATGTATCATAAGTAATGTACAAATACAAGTAAATATGAAATTTTAAGAATTAATTAATTACTATACATAATATATATAAGTAGTTTTTTCATCTTCTAAAACTAATTAAAATCAAAGTTGGCATATATTATGCATGATAATAATTATACATTTGTTTTGACTTTCTTTAAATTTTTATACTCTAATAATAATGTACTGCTAGAAAACAAAAATTGTATATAACTTCTTAAAAATACGCACACTAAAATGAAGGATTGTTTTTAATATGCTGATGCTTCTTTGTACTCTGATCCTTCAAGTGTGAAGAAGTCCTCAAGCTTCCATTGTAGAGTTTCAAAAGTTGGCCTTTTCATGGCATCAGAATGCCAGCATTCAAGCATAATGTCATAAAGTCGATCAGGACAAGCTGGTGGTGCAGGCATACGATAACCATGTTCAACTTGATGTAGTACTTCAGCATTGGTCATGCCAGGATATGGTATTCGGCCATAAGTCACCAATTCAGTCAAAAGTATACCAAAGGACCATACATCACTCTTAATTGAAAATTTAGAATAGTTTGCAGCCTCAGGTGCAGTCCATTTAATTGGGAAGCGAGTTCCTAAATAAAAAAAGTCATAAAATCACAGGTCAGTTTTATATAGAAAATTCACTTGTTCATTCATATATAATGAAATCTTTTAAGTAGATCACACGCATTTATTATATTATGTGTGTACTTAAGAGCTATATAACTACTTTAATCTCTGCACTACATTCTCTACATTTATTTTATTTTACTCTCTGTTGCTCTCTCTTACTTTGCTATTGCTAGCTACAAAAAATAATCTCTTGATTTGAGGTATATATAAAACAGCTTGCACTTATTATATAAGCTCTGCATAAAGAGGTATATATAATAACAACACTCTTAAGTTAACTCTGTACTAGTAAATGTAGTGCAGATTAAGTGAGAAGGTAGGGCAAAGTGCGATATTATGATTGATAAGGTTTTCTCTTGTTAGTTTTAGTGTAATGAACGCATTAACTATTTCTATATATTATTAATACATACCTAAACGTGCTTCATACTCGTCCTCTTTGATTAAACGAGCGAGACCAAAGTCGGCTATTTTCACCTGAAATAATTTAGTAAAATATTTAATTTTAAATATAAATATACGATATTCTATCAAAATACAAAATCAATCACAATAGAATTATATTTACCGTATTTGAGTCTCCTACGAGAACATTACGAGCAGCTAAATCTCTATGAATATAATTTTGAGACTCCAAATAGGCCATGCCTCCAGCAATTTGAGCCGCCATGTCGATAAGTTGTGGTAGCTATATTATCATAAGAAATTATAAAAATGTTTAATATAATAATCAGGACCCATTTTTTAATGCAAGTAACCTTGAATTGACTACGCTCTTATAGCATTATTATTACATAAACACACAAACTATTTATTATCACTATTATCAAAAAAAGGAACTTACTTTAAGTCCACGTCCTTTTCCACTTAGATACTCGAGTAGAGAGCCATTTTTCATAAGTTCCGTAATGATGAAAATGGGTTCCTCAAGTGTGCAAACAGCATACAATTGGATTAGCTTTGGATGCCGCAATTTTTTCATGATTTGTGCTTCAGCCAAGAAATCTTTTGGATCCATTGTACCTATATAGCAAGAGAGAGAGAGAGAAGATGATGATATTACTAAATTATAGCACAAGACACACGCGATGCAATAAAGATATGAAGAAAATTTATATTAAAGTGATGGCTTCCTCATCATCATTATTTATTAAAACTACTGTTATTTAGAGAAAGAGTCTGTCAGAAAAGCATAAACTATGAAACAAAGATTTCAATTACCTGGTTTGAGAGTTTTGATTGCAACTGGTGTAGTATTATTCCATAAGCCTTCCCAAACTTCTCCAAATTGTCCGTGGCCAAGTTTCCTCAAAAATTTTAATGAACTTCTGTCTATTTCCCATTGATCTCTTGTGCTATGTGATAAACCTCCAGTCACTGGCTTTTCAATTTGTATACATGGCTTTCGAAGATTGACACAGAGGCCATCGGCATCTTTTGAATAGTGATCTACTAATTCTTGCAAAGTTCGAAATGTTGTTCGACGTGCAATGAAAAATCCACCTATTTGAAGAGATTTACACAATACAATCTGATCTCAATCCTGAATTTTATACACTAAAGATGCCTACGATGCATTTATATGAATTTGAAATCGATGAATAAAACATATATATAGAAAATTTGACTTTGTAAACTATTGAAGTTTCTAAGCGTCACGAAGCCTATGTACTAACTAGGTATATATATATAAGATTTAATGCATTTATTACCGTCATCCAATTGTCTGATTCTGTAATGTTTAACAGTATCTCCATCACGAACAGAAAGTGAGTAGTCATTTCTTCTGGATTCAGAGTCTCGAATCAGAAAAGCTCCATGTTCATTCTCTGGTAAAAGTAATTTCTTTTCTGCTTCTATCCTCTTAATTTTTCCAAAGTACCATCTAGATAAATATATTTGTAAACAAACAGACGAATGAGCTACTTATTGCATGAAAGACCTTGTCTAATTACTTTTTGCTTACATTATCACTTTTTAAAGAGTGCATCATCTTATACTATATTATACTTATACTCTCTGACGTCATTTACATAATAATAACTATATATACTCTCAAGCGAAACTAACTGAAATTTACGCATTCAATTTATAATACATGTACCTTTGCCTTTAAATAAAATATTTGATTTTTTTTCTGTATTGCTAGAAAAATTTTTTGTTTAAAAAAATGCTGTAATGTATGCCGTAACTTCTATATATTACATAGATTACATTATTGTACTATATGTTCTTGCTAAGCCATTTTTTTAGTCTTTCTCAACTATTCTCTTCAAGTGTGATAATAATATTGGATCTCGCCCTCTTTAATTCAACTGGTTTCTTATGTGTTTATATGTACTTCTTAGTACTTAAAGAAAGAGAATGAGCTAGGCAGGTCATACGGAAGTTATCTTTATATGCCTCTTATATATATTCTAAAAAGTCTTACACCAGCATACAGATGTATATATATCATATTTATTCATTTATGTATATACTGCTGCTGTCGACAAAATCTCAAAACTTCTAAGGGTTCAATGATGTAAAGAGAGATGAAGGAATTTGAAATTCAATGTATTCTGTTTCGAAAGTTCTTTTCTTCTAGCCTGGATGAAAATACATATATACAAGTTTTACATTTACTACTTGCTTGCTCTCTCTCTCTTCCCAAATGAAATGACTGAAAAGGAATTTATCAAGAGTAAAAACATTACAAATTCCCTAAGGACTAGAAGGTTCGAGTAGTATTTGGTATATGTTTTAGGTCGTCGTCACGTACAATAGGGTGCATGTTGTTGAGAAGAGTAAAAAGTTGTTGGTTTACACTGTGAAATGTTATAAAACTTGTAAAGCTACCCCCGCACACAAAATATAATATTCTTTCTCTAAGATCTCATCATGTCAATATGCTAAGACCAGACTAACAATTTCAAAGAAAAAGTAACTTGTACTCATAACTTGGATACTCAAAATGATGTATGCACTTCAAGAACAAGATAAACTGTTATTATTACATTATTTCATCATCATGATTTCGTGAATGTCATTCCATTATGCCTTGCATGCATTTTCTACATACATATACTCACTTAAAATGAAATTGAAATTGAACTTACGGTTCTGCTTCAATAGATTTGAGTTTGGCAACATAATTTGATGGAATGTATCCTTCTTGTCTAGTACTTTTAGATCGAGCAAACCACCAATCTCCTTGAGTATCATTTAAAACCTACAAAATATTTGTAAAAAGGGTATATAATGTTAGAAGAGAGAATTTTGTAAATATTATCAGTAAGTGATTACACAACGACGGTACTTACTTCCAGATGTTCTCCTTTTCGGAAGCTCAAGTCTTCATCTGTCCTTGCGTCATAGTCGTACAAAGCTACAAAGATTCTCGCATTCCCAACAGCCGCAGCTGCTGCATTGTTTGGCAGACCCTGCAGAAGAAAAAGGAATGGAAACATTTTAAAATAACATTCTAACTTTGTTTCTCATCAAATTCTTTTGGTAGTCACAAGATTTGTTTATATAAAATTTTCTTTCCCAGATAGAATTTAAAACAATGAATTTAATGTGTTATGTGTACTAATGTCATGTTATTGTTACTACTGTAGTAAATGTAAAACATTAGCGTTTTACGATTGTTTTGAAAAGTTATCTGAACACATTTCATAAGAGAAATGTGTGATCTATGATACCTCAGGAACTATACGTTGAAATCCACTAAAAATATGACACAATGATGACAGTGAAGCAGCACCACAATTCCTCACAAAAGTAAAACACCAGCACATTTTGTCACATTTAATTATGGTTAATTTTTGTAAGTCAAATCATTTCACTTGATATTAAACTATTAACTAGAACTACTACTAGATCATAGAATGTCTCATAGAACACTGACAAGTGCAAAACAAAATCCATAACCACTCTAATTTTATTTTGAAAAGGTTATGTAAAAGTATGTAAAAACTCTAGTATACTAATTTCCTCTAAACTCGGAAGTACGTATGCAAGTGCGAAACAATAGTAAGGGAATAACCGGAACTTTGCTTGTTGTAATTGTTATTCAGTCTTATACATTGTTGTTGTACTTTATGAAATTTTGGGCACGAGAGTTCTATAAACATGACAACAAATGTAACGCTACGGTAAACACGCACTTTCTTTTCTCTACTATCAAAAGACATTTAAATTAGTTTTAAAGTCTATGTACGTAGAGACATTGTCCACAATTGTTGAATAACTAAATTAGGGTCAATGGTACTTTAATACTTAACTTATTATAAATATACTGTCTGCTGCAGCTTGTTTGGCAACATACACAAACTGCAGATTATATGTATTTTTTTAATTTGTTCAACAGATCATGTCATTATATTGCATTAAATGTAGATTTTTTAGTAATTAAAAAATTGCATATACATTTTTAATACTTTTTGTTTTGTGACATGTTGCAGTGTGTAAGTACCTAGACTTTAAACTTAAAAAGTAAATAAAAAGGACATCTCTCATTATGATCTCACAAAATCTCGTTTAATTCTGAGAGTTTATAGGTCTGCTTTATATATCTTTTATGTAATGATATCAAATAATTGATGCGAAACCTGATGTTTATCCAAAATTCTATGTTCATATATTTATTATCAAAAACTTGATGTGTATTATGCACTTTTTTGGTTATTATTGCGTGAGAGTTTCCCTTTTGTTTCCTTGAACTATTTTATCTGTTGTATGTTTAGGTTAATCAGTATTTACTACTCTTTGATTCAACAGAGAAAAACCAACCACAGAAAAATTAATTGGCCGGTAATGCACTATTGTTGTATGCTCTATGTACCTCATATTCATATCATATTGTCTTATTATAAAAATTGATATTCAAAACGCAATGTTTTTGTTTAGTAGTTATATAAAAGAGATTCAGTTAACTTGAAGGTCACCTCTTACCAACTAATCAATTCACTATATATATTACATAATGAAATTAATTAAATTTCTTACCGGATTGTTGTCAGAGTCAGGTAAAGGTGGAAGAGAATTAGGATTTCTCACATGATGCACTGCATGCAAATGAGAATTTGAAGTATGAGTGAGTTGATCATTTCCACCTCCATCAATACTGGATAATAGTCCACCAACTGAATTTGTGACTCCACTAACATTTACAGAAGTTTCCAATTTAACACCTCCAGCGTCACCATTGGATCGGCTAGGATTTCCACTTAGGCAGTTACCCATTATAATTGTTCATTTATCCCCTCTTGAAAAGAGGATCAATCACAAAAAAGACACTGAATTTTATAATAATAATTTTGACAGTGACACTTGGTTTTGCTGTTTCTCTCTTGCTATATACTATGACATTTTTCACAACATTAGTGACCTTGCTTAGCAAGGTTTGCTTTTACAATATACACTTTATAATATAATTTGACAGGTTTTGTGTTATGATCAATTGTCTTTTCTTTCTTCTTATTCAGTCTTCTCACACTCACTTCATGTGGTATAAAACTCGTCTTGCTTCGAAACCTGTCCTTTTCTTCAATCCACTTAATATTAGTACAATTAACTTGTTCTTTCACTACAAATAATCATCATTCGACATCTTTTTCCTTCTTTGCCATCATCAACAAACAACAAAGTCTAGTTTTTTTAATACAACAACATCAAGTTGCACTAATACACATTTATCTAACAGGACTCTCTCTCTTTCTCTCTGTTGCGTCTTTTATAAGACAATTGTATAATTTAATCAATAAATATTATATCGGTAAAAAATGTCAGTCTTTTGATAATTCTCTCTGGTCTGGTTGGCGTCGTCTTCTCTTATTACTTTGATCATTGATAACTTATATAGAGAGGTCAACGCTAATAATATATTTTACTCTCTACACGCTGATAATAATAATAAATGAATGAGAAATTATTTTAGTAGTAGAGCACAAAGAATTTGAGTACTTATTGTTGTAAATGGTCGGAGAATGTCAAATCCATGTAATAATTGTTTTTAATGTTTCTTGGCACAGAATCTATGTACTTATAACTTAAACTGCTTGTCAATTGGGTCATTTACTATATATTTATATACTTCACTTAAATGCACTATGATTAAGTAGTTCTGAGAACTCTTGAGATGAATCACACTTTGTGTGCAATTTAATATTTAAGTAGCTCAATTCTTCCAATTCCACACCCAGAAAAAGAATTCGGGTAGCAGCAGCAAGTATTAGTGAATGGAAGATTTTTTTATAAGTATTTTATATGATAGATAAGTTGATGAGATAAGAACGATATCATGCGTATAGAAGAGTTTAAATACTATATACTAAACTCGATATTAAATAGTTTAGTGTTATAGACACCTAATTTTCTCAATGTATCAAAATTGAGACTTGTATACCAACATTTCTTTTTGATTCACTGAAAAGTATTTTTATTGTCGACCATCTGTCTCATAAAATGTTAATTGTCTTTTTTAGGCTAAATACACTTCCTAGATCAACATCACACACAAGTTATTTAAAACACTCTATTGTTTTCATTCTTGGCACATTGCACCTTTTCTCAATTACTGTTTTTCACATTCTCTTCACTTATTATTATTATATAGACCCAATTTTGAGTGTATAAAATTTACAAATTGTGTATAAAATAGTATATATCTCAAAAATTCCTTTATGTCCTTGGTCTATCTCTCTGTTATTTTGTCACGTTCACATTATTGTTATTGAAACAGTTGGTATTTTGGTCTTTATCCTCTATAAACGAAGACAGAAGAGAGTTTTGTTGACTCGACTCAGCAAAAGTCTCTCCCTTCGTGTTGAATGAATTCTTGAAGAAGTTTTCAAGCTATGGTAGGAGTTGAATATACATAAATTGCTACTACTCCTTCCTACATACTTGAAGATCTTTTACCCTTTTTCTATATCATACTCTTACTTTACTGGCTTTACTAGTTATATTACTATACTCCTCGATATCTACAGCAAAAGATTGTAAACGAGCTTCATGATACTTGCAATGAGATGGCATATGTTCTATGATGATGTATTTAGAGACGCCACCACCACCACCATTTGCAACAATGATAATTTTTGGTCTTCTGCTTTGCAACATTTAATAATTAATTTTTTACGCTTCAAACATTAGTATGTATAGTATTATATATAGGACGTGCATTATGTGTTTTAATTCATAACGATAACAATATATATATATAATAGTAATGTGAATAATATGGAACCAATTTATAGAAATACATGCATTCATATAATAATATATTGGCTTCCAACATAAAATATAGTTAGCTCTGTGCAGTTCTGATCTGATATTAACATTATATAGTGTAATAAACTGAGATATGACTACAGAAATAATAATTCATAGATATCTAATAAAAGTAAACATTGTTAAATAATTATAAATTAATATCATGCTTTTGATTACTAAATCACAAATTTATGTACAACACAACATTTTTGATCATAGTTCCTCTGGTTTACATGTTTTTTTGTTTTTGCTGCTGCAGCTATATATAACTGACTCTGAATAAAAAGATTATGAAATATAACTACGTAANGTTTTTTTTGTTTTGCTGCTGCAGCTATATATAACTGACTCTGAATAAAAAGATTATGAAATATAACTACGTAAATCTACTTAAATACTTTTAAACTCTCTGAAATGAAATAATTTTTTTAGTATTCACATTTTAAACTAATATGATAAATATTGTTCCCTATACAATTTCAGTTCCTTATTTATATATATATATATATGTGTGTGTGTTTTACATGTGATATTAATTTCCGTTTCTATCTACAAGTCCTGATTCGCGAAGTTTATTGGTAAAAAATTTCTCCAGGACGTTAGCACAACGATAGTATTCTGTCTCAGCACTATTATAGGTACGGCAATTAGTAAAGATTCGTGTCATGTCAGCAATAAAGAGTTTCTTTGCTATATAATAGCCTTTCTTCATTCTCTCACTCATTGTTTTCAGATCTGTAAAGACAAAATTATATTATTAAATGAACTTTTAAGATTAAAAACTTTAAGAATAGCTGAGCTGTTATAGCTCTTTTTCTTACCCATTGCGTAAGGGATATAATCATAGTAATCTGGCACATCGTTTTTATCGACAGGTTTCAGAAAGGGCCAAGCAGAATGATGATTTTTCACTTGATTTAAAATTGTCTTGTAAACTATTGTTAGATTTATTTCATCTTCTCTTGTTTCATAGGGCACTATTATTAACAAGCACAAACAGAAAATAAATTAAAGATTTTAGTTTATAGTATATTACATTATGGAATTTGATAATTAAGTTTTATATATTTTACCTTCTACTCCACAAAGTTTTGCTGCTTTATCAAGTCCCTCAATTGATTCTAGTCTTCTGCTCTCTCTTTTTTGAATTCCAGGCATTTCTAAGCTCTGTATATTAAGAAAAACAATTTTGTAATAGTAACATGTATTTCAAATGTAATCAATCATCTTCATTTCATACCTTCAGCTCGCTATATCTTTTTTGAACTATTCTCATAATTATTTCCTTTTGTTTTCTTACAACAGTGGTGAATTCTGTATAGCGAATAGCTGAAACAAACAAAAAAAAACATTTACATTAAGTATTTATAACTAGACAAATATGAATTTGTATACTATTACTAATTCCTAACCTGGATTCAATTCACAATGCATCAAAGTAGCACCTTCATAGTCTTTTAACCAGGAGTGCCAGAAGGACTAGAAAAGTAAAATTAAAACAAAATTAAAACGAGTTCTCTTCACTTTGAACTTCAAAGTTGAAGACTTGTAGTCAAAAATAGTCGTACTTTAGAAATTGTAATATCCATACTAAATCCTTGTTTCTTAAAATATCCTATTGCGAATTCATCAGCATAAGTTAAGAAACTGTAAATAAGAAAAGAAAGTATTTATTCAGATTAGTCAACTGAAGTACAAATGCTAATTTTGTAATAATTCTTATTCTTACTGTAATACTCCATGTTTGATGTGGTAGTCTTTAAGTTGATTCATTAAATGAGTTCCATATCCTTTCACTTGCTCGTTAGAAGTGACGGCACAAAATACAATTTCAGTAAATCCCTGTGTAGGAAACATTCTGAAACAGATTCCTCCAATTGGTCTGCCATCTTTTATAAGTGCAAGCGTCTTATGTTTACTAAAAAATCAGAAAAAAGAAAGAGGAAGGATTAAGTTATTGTTTCAATATATACATTCATGTAAAAAAACTGTTTATGTAGTACTTACGGATCAAATACTAAGCGAGTAATATATTCTTTGGGCATTCTAGGCAACTGGTGACTAAAAACATTTTGTAGTCCTACAAGCCACAACATTTGTTCTTTAGAAACTGGTCTAGTAAGTGAATTGCCAACAACATGACAAGTAATGATTCTTTTCATTTCTTCTGAGCGTGCAGCTTCATCTCTAGCAGCAGTATCTTCAAAAAGTGTTTCAGTATCTCCAATACCAACTTTAGATTGGTCAATATCTGAACAAATACTGTGAACTAAATCAAATGGTAAGTCACCAAATCCAGGAGATACATTAAAGTAAGGTGTTGATGTTGGAGTAACAGCATTATTATTTGTTGTTGTTTTTTCCAATTTAATACGTTTTGAAGGTGGTGGAGACGCTACTGGAGGAGGTGAGCTAGCTGCAGAAGGATGTTCTAAAGGCTATACAAAAAAGAGACACAATTGATTTATTTATTAATATGTAAATGTAAAGTTTAATAAAATCTAAAAAATTATTATATTATTACTTGATCTACATCCATATCATCAGCTTGAGCAGTTTCTGGAGGTTCTTCTTTAATTGATGACATTGTTGCACTAGTAGCAACTGCTGCGCTAGCGGACATCGCTGCAGCATTCATTGATTTAACTTGTGATGATGTGATATGATGTATAATTTGTATGTTGTTGTTGCTGCTGTTGTTGTTGTGATTTTTGAGCATGAGGTGGTAGTGTAGGCTTAAAATTGGAGTCCCATATTGGACAGTTTGGCATATGAATAGCAGACTCAATATTATCCAAAAGTCCAGGAAGAAGTTTAGAATACATTTCTTTTTTAGTTGATGGAATTCTATCTTGTTCTGTTGAAAACTTTTCAACTAAATGTTTCTTCACATTAGGAAATATATGCTTTAGAAAATCTCGTCCAAAAATATAGGCTGCCTATAACATCAGTAATAATAATAACAGAGGTTAGTTAGAATAGAAGAACTGAAATTATTGTATTACATTGTTCATTATCTAATATCTTACCTCATATTTTGGTAAAGAATCACAAAGTAATGGTACATGAGAAAGAATCAACCATCGTGTGTACATGTGTTTATAAGCATCATAAGTGCCTATGTAAAAAATCATCATTTCATTAGTATTTCATCATCAACTTGAGTGTGAGATATTGATTATAAATACCTGATGGTAATCGTGGACCTGCAATTGATGGTGGATCTAATTTACATACATTAGTTGTATGAATTAAAATTTTTCCTAGATCCACAAGGCCGGCCCATTCTGCTTTATTTCTGAATTAAAAATAGTCAAAATTAAGAAAGTATTCAATACAGACAGACTGTATTATATAGTAATTTTTTAAAATCACAACTACTTACAAATGTGAATAACGGAATGCAATCAATGCCATCAGTGCTCTATAACAAATAATAAAAGTTAGTTATAGTTTTCACTATTAATCAATTCAGTCATCATTATCATACCTAGTTATTGTAGTATCTGCATAAGGTGGCTTGCCAAGTGTCTGAAAATCTGGAAGAGGAGAACAACAAGATGCGACACTTTTTCTTAATAGACGAAATAAATAATTGTAAATCTGTTTAGTTTCTTGATCTTCTACTGATGGATCTCTTTGTAGAACAAGAAAAAGTGATTCAATGTCAACCATTGTACCAATCAACTCATCTAGCTCAATATCCTTCAATTTGACAAGATCTGCAGTGTGTCTTTCTATAAATTACAACAACATCAATATTCAACAATGAATGTTCTATCAAACATGTTAACTTTGTGTTATATAGTACAACTTACCAAATGTATGATTACAATTTTTGCACGATTCATTTGGATTGTCAAATTGTAATATTGATGGTGGAGCAAATACAAAATGACGTCCAGTACTCATAACTTTTCCATCCTGCACAATTGCATGAATCAGCCTATAACAAAAAAAATCAGATAACATGTTACTACAATGGTATACATGTGCTTATGATATGAATGACTCATTGATTTTTGTCTCAGTTTACTTTACTACACAACAAACTACGACCTACATTATTACATCACAATGCAACCTAACTACATAATTTCATAGCGTCACACAAAATCATCATTATCATCATCATCAATCTCTTTGTTCACACTTACTTTACAAGCGCTATGAGACGACAACCGTTGGATTTTTTCTTCTCTTGAACTCGATTTGAACTGTTCTTTTCTCTTTGCAACTCTTTGTGGATGCCAAATTTTAGTTTGGGATGGTGTTCCATGATGATGACCAGTATTACTAGACTGAAGATGATGATTAATAATTTGTTGTTGATTCATAGAAGTAGTTGGAGACATTCCGGTATTTGGAGTAGAAGATGAACCTTGTTGTGCCCCCGGTGACATCGTTGTTGAAGACTGACAAATATTATTACTCATTACACAGATGAGAACTCAATAATAACGGTTTTTCAAGTCTCTTGATCACTTTCTGATTCAAGAGAGAAAGTATTACTTTACTACTTTTAAAACAAAAAGTGTCTAATCTACTTGCTCAATTACAGTATTTTTTTCGAAATCTTCTAAAATATATCGTGGGCGTTAGTTCAGCAACCAACAACGATGGAGGTTGCAGACCAACTAAAACAAGAAAAGACTTTTCTTCTCATCTGCTGACGAGTAAAGTCAATTTCTTTCTCTTTCACATTATATACCCTTTGTTCGCGGGAACTGATAAAGAAGCAATAGCAAAATAAATTACACACGTTGTTTTTTTCTTTGAAATGCTAATCTTTTTGTTAATTTAGTCTGTGATTATTATAATTATAGTATAATAGAGTACTTACAGAGCACTTAGTAGTAGTAGAGTGTTCCATGTTCTATAACACAGCAACAATGTCGAAAGTCACGAACTAATAAAATGCAATAAAGAACACAACACAGAGAGAACTTCAAGAACAAAGAAAGAGAACAGAAGACGACAAGAGACTGACTGACAGACGACAGACTTGTGAGACTGTAAAAAATGAGTGACACAGAGAGTTTAAAGTCAGTGACAAAGTCAAGGAAGGAACAATGGAGAATGTCACAAGATTCGGTGAGCGTCGCATTAGTCGCATAACATGATGATTAGATTTAAGAATTTTGCGTAAACCGGAAATGTTGATTATCTTATGTATACGAAATACGACACAAGAAACAACTTTTTCAATTACTATGCATGTGAAATATAATGCAGGAAATTGAATTTAGTAGTAGCCTAGTTTTCTTTCGAGAAAATGTTTTTATGTTATGGTTAGTATAATTTTTGTTTTTTTACTTTGGATGTTGAACTAGAATTTATCAGTCATGCTGACAGGAGACTGGAGTTCAGATAGTAAATTCTCGGCAATACTGAATGGATATTGGGAAGGTAAAATTATATGATTGTTTAAAGAAAAGAAAGCATTGAGTCCATAAATTGTTTTCTTTGACATTTCTTTTATTTAGATCCATTCTTTCGATTCTTCAATAAAACTGATCCATTAAAATTACGTAGGACATCACTCATTTGTCGAGGATATTATGTTCGTCATAGAGTTTGTGATTATTTTCTTAGAAATTTTTTGAGATATGCAAATCAACCAGTTCAGGTGAGAGAGTGTCTCTTATGTTATAAAAATAATGAGTTAAAATTTTAAATGTAATATCTATAGATTGTCAGTCTTGGAGCTGGTATGGACACAACATTCTTCCGAATTCTACCTGAACTGGAACTTCAAATTGCTTCCTATTATGAATTAGATTTTAAGGGTGTGATTAGTGCTAAAAAGTCAATTATTTCTCATAATGAGATACTGAGATTAATGGCTGAAAATAAACTTATTTTATTATCGTATGATTTAAAAGATATGTCGACTCTTAGACAAGTATTAGAAAGTTCTAATTTTCAGTTTGATAAACCAACCTTATTTTATTCCGAATGTGTAGTCAATTATTTGAAACCAAAAGAGTAAGAAAAATTATTACAAATTAACATTCCATACATATATTCTAATAATTTTTGTTTTCATTTTCTAATATTACAACAGAAGTAGAGCAATATTAGAATGGATAACTGAAAATGTACCAAATAGTGTTTGGTTAGCATATGAGCAATGTTACCCTCATGATACTTTTGGACGAATTATGACAGGTCATTTTGAAAGAAGTAATTGTCCAATACATTCCATTAGTTCAGCACCAGATCCTACATTTCAAAAGGAACTTTTATTAGACACGGTAATTTTATATCAAAAGACAAAAGTTAAAGTCAATTTTTCATGTATGTAATTCTTTTCTTTTTTTATAGAATTTTGAAACCGCTGAAGTGTTCAATGCTTGGGATTCATTTCTTCATATTGCTAACGAGTCACCACCTCCTTTTCCTCCAGCAATTAACAAAGCCGAACAACAATTTGATGAATATGAGTCACTTCTTGTAACTTGTCTTCATTATACTGTTCGAATTGGATTAAAAGGAGAATTAGGACAAATTCCAAAGTTTCTACAATCAACTAGTCTAAACATATCAATGCTACATACAGGAATGATTTTACCAATTGAAAATAAAGAAACTGATTTCTCTGTACATATTCAATATCCTACAAACTTACCAAAACTATCTGGACATACAGTAACAACAATACTCAATAATAATAAAATTTTAACATTTGGTGGTTCTGGAGAAAATTCTACAAGAATGAAACATCTTATTCAATCAAAATTTACATATCCTGCTACTAATGTTGAAACAAATCTTGATGCACTTCCTCCAACAATCTCTTCAAGAATTTTATTAGAAGATTCAAAATATTATGAAAGAATGTATTCTGCAGCAGCATTTATACCACCAGCAGAAGATTATGAATTTGGTTGTACTTTAGTTTTTGGTGGTCGACAATCACCACAATGTCCTTGTAGCAATGATCTAATACAAATTAAATCACAAAATGTTGGTTCTGGTCAAGTTATATTAGAAAATATTTTATCCTCCGCTGCTACTAATACAAATGATGAATTATTATATCCTAAAGCACGTTGGCGTCACTGTTTAGTACGAATTCCTGAAAATGACAATCCAAATTCAAAAGAAGAGAATAAAGAAGAAGTGGAAGAAGAGACGCATATTATTAATAATGATTGTAGTAGTGGTCCTATTTTATTATTATTTGGCGGACGTAGTACTAGAGAAGTATTAGGTGACTCATGGCTTTATTTTGTTCGAGATAATACATGGAAAGAAGTAATGCTTGCTCCTGGTTTGGAATTTAGGCATCCTAGTAAGTTTTACAAAAAATATCAACAATATATGGGTTTAGTCAAAATTGTAAAAATATATTTTTTTCTTAGGACCACGACATTCTCATTCAATGACGGCTGATGAAAATAAAAGAATAATTTATTTATGTGGTGGCATTAGTACAAATGATGTTACTTTATGTCAAGGTAAAAAGCTCTAAATTATCA
>VCNE01002748.1:0-18207 GCA_009869805.1 Oncopodura yosiiana
AAACAGCTAGCACGTCTTACTTGTCACTTTATACTCCCTTTCTCATGTCACCTTTTTCTTAGTAAAATGCTTCCACTTTTATATATTACATGTATAGTATACATAGCTGCTGCACTTAGCAAAAAAGAAAGTATGGAGAATGAATTAAAGTGGCTGACTACATAGGGTTTTCAATGTTGAAACATCAAGTGTGTATGATGCAATATTATGAAGAGCATCATCTTCATTTTCAAACAATACACTTTAATATATAAAAGGGAGCCTGAGGGTGAAAGGTGTCGGGAAGTAAAAAAGTGTAGATGAAATGACAGGTGACAGTGAAAGATGGCTAGGCTTCTGTTGGGAATGAAGAAGATGCTAAAAAATTCGTTGGATTTGAGTATCCAAGTTGTCATATATGTATTCTTATAGCTAAAAAGAACAAGAAGAAAGTGACTATGTATGAGAGAAGAGATCACTTGCTTATATCCGTTGACAGGGCATAAGGATAGAGACATTTCAGATGAGATGAGATGAGAAAAGAGAGTGAGAAGGAGGGATGAACTAGGACTTTTGGATAAAGTAGCATCTTCTCTCTCTCTCTAACAATATGAAAAAAGGCTCTTTTGATCTTCATTTTATAGTTTTTTGACGTGCGTCTTTTACGTACTATGCCACCACCTCTCTCTCTCTCTCTACATCTCCTTCAATATCAACTTTTACTCGTTTGAAGAAGTACCACTTCAACTATAAAACTTATTGTCTTCTTGTACATATCAACTCAATTTTCCGTTAGCTCTGTAGTAGTACACTATAGATATATCAAGTCACTCACATATTTCATTCTGAAACTACGACATAAATATAGAATATAGATTGTGAAGAGAGAGAAAAGAAATTTTGATATGTATAGAGCAAGTCAGGAATCGGAAATAGTCTTGAGTGACACTACAGTGACGCGTCGTTGAATATTACAATAAAAGTATGACAGAAAAAAAGAAGAAAGTTTTATATATTCTCTCCTTCACTTGACAGACTTTGTTATGTTGGACTTTTGCAATTCTTATACACTCTCTCAGAATATAATATAGAGGACAGGGAGAGAAGAAGAAAAAAGTCTAGCAAACAATATTATATATTTTTTCATATTCTATACATGTTGTGTGGCATAGTGCATTGTAACTATATATACTTTCTCTTGTTATATCTACTTTATATAGAGATAGACAAGTTATAGGGAAAAGTAGAAAAGAAGAAAAACTTACAAGTTTCGTCAACTTTTCACCCTTTACAAGACTTTTTCGCTTCGTACATTATATATATTATTATTTTTCTTGAGAGATCTCACATCTCTATGTAAAGCAATAATATTTCTGTTTTTTTTCTTTATAACTGCTCTCCTCAAACTGTCCAAAGTTAAGCTAAGCCAACAAGAGCACAGTATCCACATCTCATTTTATTGATTAAAAGAAAGCACAACATAAGAAGAGATACACAGGATTTCTTATAGGGTGTTTCAGCTTCCCATCTAACACCATATAAGATCTTGCCTGCTGTTTCTTACTACTATTTGTGTTGGTCATAATATACATATAATACATATACATGGAACTTTGTCGTAAGCTTTGAGATTATTTCTCAGTTTTGTATCCCGATTATTTTTTGCGTGAAAATTTTTGAAAGCTGAGCTGTGACGTTTACTATATAAAAAGTATTCTAAGAGATATTTTGACAAGTTGGAAAAGAAATATTTATGACTGTTATATTATAAGCTTTGACATTATGCTAAGAGACTTTCACATCTTCACACTCAAACCAGCAAAATGAAACAAAGTTAACTTATAAGCAGTAATATTTTTGCGTTGCCTTTGCTCTAACAACATCACTCCTCCTTATTACATGACTTTTTCCTACTTTTTGTACTGCTCTTTTTCTCTCCTCTCTACTACACACACAACATACTCAAATACAAAAAAGATATTATTATATATTATATATGGTGAAAAGCTCACCGTGAAGAAAGCAAAAAAAAAAGTTTTTCTTCTTCTCGTAACATATTATATTATTCTTCTGCCATCCGCCTAATACATTTTCGTCCCGTCTCTCACACATTTTCCTTCTTCGTATTCTTTTTTGTTCTCTCTACCATTCATTCATGTATGTAATATGTGAACTTTCTCTTATTATAATAATACAAGACTCTACAGACAGAGAAGAGAAACTTAGTAATAATAATGGCAGTAAGTAACAGCAGGAAAAGCAAAGAGTTTATACTCTTGTGTCCAAATGTTGTTAGAGATGTGTTAGTTATGTTGTAGAATAAACAAGAAGAGATATGTTGAATGTGAAACTTGACATAAAGTAATCTTGAAGTCAAAAAGAAATTTAATAAGAAAAATGAGAAAAAAAACGGTTATGGATTTCTTAATTGCAATAAGAAAATATTATTAAAAAGTTGAACTATTTCTGAGTATTTGTTTCTTCCATATTAGTCATGAAATAAGCAAGCGGTTTTTAAAAATAGCAACATTATAAAACTAAATTGGAAATTCAGAACTTATCTCAGATAAGTTATCTGTATTGTAATTGTGCATTAGCTTTCTGTGAAAGATACTTGCATATGCCTTATTGATGAGATACAAATTAATATTACATCTGATTTAACTGCAATTCAACAAAAAAATCCACATCAACATGGATAACTATTTGAGTATTTTTTGGTTATATAATACACAGAAAAAAGTCAATCGGCTTTTAAAAATAGCAACATTAAACTACTCGATATTTTATAACTCGTACAACTTTCCTTGAAAATTTCATACAATATCTTTTTCATATAACCTGTGTGAGTTGTGTTACACAACTTGTGTAGCAGCAGTGACTGAAATGAAATGAGATTCAGGAGCGATTTTGGTTTTTATTGCACCATCGACTTTTGCATTCATGTTCGTTTCCTATTGATTTTCTACACTTTGGGGAAAAATGTAGAAGAATCATCATCATCTCATCGAAACGGACAAGAGAAAAGAGAGAGAGAGAAAGCAACAAGGAAATTCCCTTATATATATATTCTCTCTATCTCTATATACTCTGAAGTTAGTTGTTCACTTGACATTGGCTTTTTTGGCTAAAGTTCCACTATATGGCTATTATATCTACTTATGTAGTCACTCACCACTATACAGCACAGTTGGTAACCGGCAGAGCATACAACCTTTATGATAGAAACCAATGTGTAGTAGTTTTCTCTTCCTCTTTCTCTCTCTATCTTTAGAGTTTTTGGTATATTTGTATAATATTATACTTTTCTCACTGCTTCTATGGCCTTCATATAAACATATAAAACTTTGCTACTAGTACACATCAAGTCCAGCAATGTCCAGAAAAACTACATTTCTAACTGTCTACCATATAACTATGCATTGGCAATTGCTTTCCCTTCTCTCTCTCTCTCTCAAAACCAACTCTCGTCAGCTAAAGCAATTCTGAAAACCACTATTCTCAACTCTTATGTATGTATATGCAGACCATTTCAATATATTATTCTTTTTTTCTCTTCTAGAGAATCTCCCCCTTTTCGAGCCATTCTTACTGCCGGTTTTTTTTCTTCACCACTTTTACTGCAGCAGAATTTAAATGCCAATTTTTATTGCTCTAGTCATTTTACTATTGTACAGACACTAGAGAGTTTTCCTCCTCCTTTTCTCTACGACTACTTACACAAAAAAACTAAACTTTTCTAGACACTATATTTTCTTTCCATTCACTCCTACACTTTACTTCATTTTATTTTATACTACTTCACTCTTGACTCCTTTCCTTATTTCTTTACTGCTCAACAGTTCTTTACATATTTCTATAATGGTTTTATCCTTTGCCTGGTCACTCCTTGCAGAGTCGAGAAATGAACTTTCTCTCAAGTGTGTATGTAGAAATAAATCGAAAGTGAAGAGAGAGAAATGTTTGAATGAAAGATGACACAATCAACAAAATCAGCCCCCTTCCTATTTTCCGACAAGGCACAGTATGTTGCCATCATCTAAAGGAGAAAATGGAAATTCCCATTTTTATGCATTACGATTTTCTCTCTCTCTACTGACCACTCAAATAGTTTACTCTATCAAGAATGAGATGAGCTGTCAAGTGTTTGGTGGTGTGAATTTTATTTTATATACTCAAATACATTCATAAGAGAAGTTAAATTCAACAACGATGACGAAACAGAGCGGGATGTCTTTCCGTATAGTGACAACTTGTATTACTATACATACATGTTCTTATTGTCTATGTATACTCTTCATTGAACACAATATGACGTCTGAGAAAGTTGAATGACTTTTTACTGACAGTGATACATATGCATACATAAAAGACTTTTACAATAGGAGATAAAAGTAGAAATGATTCACTTGAGACATAGGGAGAAAGAGAAGAGGAAAGCATAAATAAAATTTCTGCAATACACCCTTCTTTTACTATAAATACATATAAAGATATTGGTAGCAAGTGATATGCTACAAATTTTAGGGCAATTTTTAAATAATAAAAGATAGTGGAGAGTAGAAGAATTTTACTAAATAAAACGAATATAAATAGTTTGATGTAATACTACAAAAAATTGTATTGTCTTTACGTCCATTGCGACTTTATATTTATTGCTTACAATTGCAGTTAAGCTAATTCAGGTTGAAAATTTACGAAAACAATATTTAATCAAAATAAGTTGAAATTTCAAAAATTTAAATTTTTTGAAACTACGACGTCGTCAAATACCATTTTGTTATAACTAGTGTATATTTCCTAGCTTTATAGTTGGACGGTCAAGTATTGATATAAGCAAGTATTACCAAAGCAGAACCCTAACATTACAATTATTGTCAAAACTTTTCTATATTGTATTGCCTTGTACTCAAGATCTTATATTTATTTATTACCTATATATACCGTTATTTCTAAAAGTCCAGCTACAAAGGTTGCATCATTTACCTTACTCATCACACTCTTGATTCGAGATTTATGTTGGCCCTGGGATACAAAGCCATTTCCTCATTCTACCTTACACACAACTAACAACGATACTTATTCTCCCTTGTATCAACTAAAGCCTCGCCACTCAAGAAAGTTGAAGGAACTGTGTAACTATCATATATAGGAGAACACAACACGTACATTTGAAAAGAAAAGGCCACTTTCTTCTAGTAATATAACTAGAAAAACAATAAAAATTCAACACATGTCTGTCAGCTAAATACTTTAGAATTAGTCAACTTCATTTTAACTCTCCTTCCGTGCTTCGGATTTTTACTGCTGATTTAGCACATGACGTGAAGCTCGTATCAGCATTACATAAGAAAACTAAAGAAAATGGATACTTCCTGACTTCATTACATTTCTCTCCTCTCTCTCTTATTCTTGTATAAGTAATGAAACTAGGCTTTCCAGTAGTAAAACTAATGGAATTGACTACTAGTACTCAATATACATAATCAAGTAGTCAATTTGAACTCCTTTATGATATATATAACTATATAGATTACATATACACATTTCAATTTTCTTCTTTTCTGACCAAATAAGTCTGCGAGAAATATGAGAAGCGATCCATCATGCATGCAATAAAAATTCTGCTCTATACATAAAATATATTTTGATACATATGTACCAACAATACTATGTGGCAATATTCGCAAAGCATTAATATAATGGTATTTCTTCTATAATATTGAAGCTTTATGTATTACTCAACTTTTAGACATATACGAAAAAGAAGAAGAGTCTGAGCTATTCAAGATAATATAGGAAAAACTAATTCCGAATTCATATCAGACAGTAAAGCAATCGCAAAATATTTATTGCATGCCATTTCTTATACATCTCTCCGACCACAATAGTACTTTTTTCTTCTTCTATGCTATCCATTTCAGAATATTTGTTTCCAGAATGTTTATATGTAGTCAGGTCCTAAGGTCAGTTTTAATATATAAGAATATACAACTTTTCTCTCTACTGCATATACAGATCTATTTCACCTCACTCTATATGTACATTTTCCCTAGTATTGTATCTATTTTTCTTCCTTACTTTCTACAGTGCTCACCATTTCGCCTGTTTTTCGTAGATAGCACACACTAAAGAAAGAAAAGAGAGGAAAAAAAATATAAGGCTCAATGTAAAAATAATCTTCGAGGGACTTGCATTATTCCCTCTGCTGTAGTTGAATGAAAGCGATAATCATACAAGAATTCTTTTTTTTGTTCTATATCACAAACAATACTCTCTCTCTCTGTGTATACATAATGCTTTTCAAGCTTTCAACTCAAGTGTATGCTTACACAAGTCTAAGTTTACTGTACTCTGTGTCCACTCTAACATGTCCACAATATCTGTCCTGCTTCTTGAAAAGAGAAAGCTCTCTCTAGTAGGGTCAAAGCGCTGCATAGTATCAGGTAAGCCTTTTGCCTATGAGATAAGCAATAAGAGAAAACAGAGAAGAAGAAAAAAACTAATACATATTCCCAACTGAAAAGATGAAGAGAACACACACATACATAAAAGTAGAGAGAGAGAGTTTTTCTTTCCACTCTGTTGGTCAAGCAAATTTACCAAAGACCTATTCGATTTCCATCTCCTACATAAGAGCACATAGTACACACTATTTTATATATTTTTTTGGAAAGACAAGTAGCAATGGAAAAGGGATCGATGTTACATAATATATTTTTGTAAGTTTATACTCTGAGCTCTACAGTAGAAATTTGACTATAACGATTGCCATTTATAGTACAACGGTGTAGTTATATAAAATATAATTTTGTAATCTAATAAAATTTAACATGCTAAATGAAACCATTCTTTCTATAACAACTTTGCGCTCCTATTACCAATATAAACATAATTAGTTTATAAAGATATTATGTCTATAACAGTATCAAATGGTTATTTGACTCTATAGACAGATTCCGCTGTATGTGTATTATACATTGACTTTGACCATTCTTATATATTCTTATGCAATGTCCAAGGAGCAAGGAAAAAGTTGATATCTCATATGCTTGAGACTCTTCACCCTCTTTTTTCTTCTTCAATACTACGTGCTTACTAAGAAACTAAATTCGCTTCTTCGTTTTTTGATAGATCTATTTTCTTCTTCAGGAAATAAAAGAAGAAGGGGGAATGAAAAAATATGTATTGAGAAGATATACCTATTTTGATTCTGACCAATGTCTACGTCATCATAAATACGCTTATTTCTCTCTCTCTATTTCTATTTCTCATCTAACTCTCAAGGATTGAATGCTTACGATACTACTTGACTACTACTCACATGGTGAATACTAAGTTATATTTTTTCTTCTGAACCAGCCCTTCATGCGATATTACAAAAACTATGAACAAAATATATTGGATTCGCTGAAGCATCTCTCTCTCTCTCTGAGTAGAAATATGTAATACATTACCAGTTCAATTTCTTCAACTAGTTATGAAAACCTCAATTGAAGATTTGGCATGAAAATCCGTCATTGAAATGGATACGTTTTGAGTGAAGTACCAGAGTAGAATATGTATCAGAATCTTCTTCAAGACTTATCTTCCAAAAATCCACTTGCTTCAAAATGCCTATCATCAATTTGAGAAATTGCCTAATGTAGAAATAGAGGAAGGGAATGGAATCTTCATATCAATGTCTCTCTCTCCTTTTCTTTTTTACTATTTTACACGAGCTTCCGTGTTCAAAAGAGTTTTTTCTATTTGTATGATTATATGTACTTCTTGGAAAACGAGATAAGAGAAAGCGGAAGGATGAAACGTTGAAACATAAAACTCGATTGAAATACAAACCTCCTCCAATATATACTGTAGCTCTTTGGTGAGAAAATCTAATTTAATTGTATTTTAGTAGTAAAAAGAAGAAGAGTTGAATAAAGTACAAAAATAGTCATCGAAAAAAAGGAAAAGGAAGAAGAAGAAAAAAACTTGGCTGAATGAATGAATGACAAAAGGGAAAGGAAGGAGCAACATGTCACATAGAGAGAAAGTGTTAGCTTTGAATTGAGCATGTTAGCACGCTACGGTGTGTGTGAGAGAGAGCTACAGCAATACAATACTTACAATTCATCCTGCCCACTACTTTACTTTCACTCCAAAGTCTAAAGCTTTAGCATCAAAGAAAAATACTATGATTGAAAAGTTTCTGGTGGTAGAGAGAATCAAAGCCTTTTTCTGAGTAGAGAACGTAAGATGACTGTGTGTGTGATTATTTTGATGACATTCTTTGCAAAATGTTTCTCTCTTCTTTTTCCCTTCTCTTTTTTTAGTGTACAGAGAGTCTAAGGAGCAATATATCAGTGAAAGAGAGGACACCCAATAGGATTTGTTTCCTTTTATCTTTCTTTATGCACAAGGGCTTGAGTAGTCAAGTGAAATGAGCGAACAAGAGTGTAGAGTGATATCATCCTACTCACGACAGTCACTCACTTTGTAACATAGTACATCTCATCTTTTTTTTACTTTATGCAGGGAGAGACTTTGTATAAAAATAAGTAGCAAGCCTGATTCACATTGATATCTCTTCAAGACAGTCAACTCTATAACATTTCTCATCTATTAGCCATGTGAAGAGAAAGAAGAAAAGATCCTTTTACTATGCTAGGCAAAAGTATTATTTCTACACGTTTCTCTCATTCATGTAAAGTCTCTTACAGAGTGTCAATTCAATGTGTCGAAGTCTTTTCAACTCTCTAATAATATAGCAACAAATTTTATGTTAGTCAGAACTGTCAGAGATTTTTACTCAATTTGTATAAAAAGAGAAGATAGCACAACATGCAGATAGTCTAAGCACTTTAGAATATTCCTAGAATTTTTTTCTTTCTCCCCTCGATTTCTCTCTACATATAAAAGTAATAGATTACGACGCATGATAATCCTATGAATACAACTTTCCTAAAAAGGGAGACGAAAGAGAGAGAAAAAAAGCTCCAATCCAATCTCATCTGTCAGACTCAAGTGTAGAGTATAAAACATTCAGAATACTAAAACTCCCTTGTCTGCATATCCCATTTGACTTTATCTTTGCATACTCATCATTACAACGCAACCCTTGGTTGTCTTTATCTCTTTGGGTGATTTTATACTTGTCCACTGCCTAATAATAATATGGAACAATGTTTCACAGGGTTAAAAGCCAGCACCCTCAACTTCACTAAATCCAAAAAGCTGTATATATCATCACGAAGTCTGAAGTCTCTGAAAATATATATTGTTGTGCTTTCCTTTGCATTACGTTATGCATAAGTATAATCTTGTTGTCCATTTCTCTTTCCCCTTTCTCTCTTCAATTCTTCTAACTTTAAATTTACTACATAAGATGTACTTGACTTAATATAAAACCATCAGGCGTACTCTCATTTAAGCACGATGGATTGGTGAGTATCGAAGGTATTGAGTTGTGACTTTGAATCATCTCATTTCATGCAATAAGGTGTTGGCGAGTCTATTACTATGTAGTATTGGCCACACGAAGAATATATATTACATGAAGAAAATAACACAAGTCATGAAGAGATCGAAAGCGTATAATCTTATAGAAAGTAGGAAATTGGTAAAAGGAAGAAAAAGAGAGATATGAGGTTCTTTCTTTTATCGTTGATCGTGCATCTCTAAGAAAGATCTTGTAGCATGCAATGTGCTCAGCTTCTTCTCAACTTGAGTAGTCAGCACAGCATACATATCTAAACAAGAAAGCTAAACTGAGAAAAGCTATAACTTAAAGGTAAAAAACATGAGATCCATGTATAATATTACTACTATACATAATATTTTTTTCACTCTTACATAAGCATACATATATGTACACACACGTAGTTCTTCTTCTTAAGCTATTTTCTCTCTCTCTCTCTGCTATGTACAAAAAACTCGCATAAAAATTTATGAGGTCATTTAGAAGTAGTCTTCCACACAGTCTAAAATGTTTACTGTTTCACCCCTACTTCTATACTTGTGTAGGTTTGGTAGTATCTCTTTCCTATGTACAAAAAAACTCGCATAAAAATTTATGAGGTCATTTAGAAGTAGTCTTCCACACAGTCTAAAATGTTTACTGTTTCACCCCTACTTCTATACTTGTGTAGGTTTGGTAGTAAACTAGTAAAAAGTTGGAGTTTTTATGCGCCATATTAATGCTTTTTAGACTTTTCTCTACAAATTATTCATGGTGTGATTTAAGATCTACATTAGGAAATGGTCTAGAGAACGCTTTTCCTCAGGAGAGATCATGGCATAGTAAACTAACTAGTTTGGATGCCCCTCTCTTCTTCTTCTTCTATACTCTTATATGTATAACTAGCTACTTTACTTCTTTTTAGACTACTTTTATATTCGAAATACTACCAACATAACATATTATGTTGGCTAGCAAAACTAGAAAAAAAACTGACTACTTTATGTTTTGCTTCTTCTTCCTCTCTTCTCTGGCTTCTTATTCTATCTTACCTAAACATACTTGTTTCACTTGCATGGAACATGGAAATATAGACTGCTAGATATTTTATACAGGTTGTTAAGTAGAGAAGCCAAAATGTAATATATACCATTTTCACTACTTTGCCCTTTCTCTACTACATAGGGAAAACAACAGGAGAGAGGAGAGATCATAACTAAAGGATGTTGTGGTTGTCCATGCAAAAGTAAAGAAAACTTTTTTTTTGTTACTGCTCAGTTAGTATCTCTCTCTCTCTGTTTATAACCGTCACAAAACAATAATTGAACTCGTAGTCACAACATGCATATAACATAAGGTGAACAGATCTAGAGCAGCAAAGTCATGTCAAGTCAACAGAAAGCTACAAAATGTACATATTGTATGTATATGCATGCATTCTATAAAAAAACTAAGCCTAGTTTATATACTGAGGGATCAAATACACGCAGAGATAGAGTCTGTATAAGTAGCAATCTAAAAAATCTTATTCAGTAGTTTTTTTATACTGGCCTATATACACATAGAGAGGTACATATAATGGTAGTAGAATTGTATAAGAGACCAATCCAAGTAAATTTATTTCTCTTTTCTGTTTTGCTTTTTGTGTACTGTGTACGTAATACATATAAGAAGAGAGAGAAGAGTGCTTTACTGTTTTCACCAAGTTTAGTAGGATTAGAAAAGCAATAAACGCCTTGTACTACTATACTATAGACTACGTCAGTCAGACAATAATGAGTTTCGGCCTGGAAACTTGAAACTTGTATTATATGTACATTTGTATTGCAGCTTATATAAGTTAAACGTACGTTTATACTATGCACATGTAGTGAAGAGATCTAAAAAAGTAACTGTAACAAGAATATCGTGGTAACACGGTAGTCTGAGTCAGTTCAATTTTACAGCCTATAGTCAATACAGATCCTTTTTTAACTGTCTTGAAGAGTTTTTATTGGAATTGTAAAAGATGTACAAGACTAAGCAGAGCAGAAAAGAGATAATAAGAGAGAAGAATCTCCTGTCGAAATTTTTAACTGATTGTTATGATGATCGGCAATATAAAAAGTCAAGAAAAGAAAAAAGATCATGAGAAATGAGACAAGAAGAGAGAGGTCAAGGAAAGAAATAAAAAGCTATCACATTTCAACTCAATACCAGACAAGACAAAACAGTCAACTTTTATACTCTCAGACACTTAAATATAAATATAATGAACCCAATGACAAACGAATGACAGACATCAACTTGATGATTAGCTTCATTTTGCAACATCAGAGAAACAGAAGATCTTTTTGTAATATAATGTAATACTGCATTTGGTGACGACAGACTCTTAAAGTTGCTTATGTATCTTCTTTCTTATCTTTTAATCTCAACTCTTTTTTCTTGGAAAGACAAAAATATTATGTATACGCATCCGCTATGAACTTTTTTAAGGATTAGTAATTATTTACCGGTAATATAAATCAAGTGGACAAGGACAAAATTTTTAAGTCTCAAATATAGACGAAAAATGTCCATATCATTATAATTATATTTATGAGCGTGAGAAAAGGTATTTTGTTGTGATCTGATCTCACTCTGCATTCCAATACTAAAAGCAATTTAGGTTAAGTAAGGGTCAAGATAATAAATACATAAGACGAAAAATGAGACGTCTTTTAGCGTCGCCGTTGGAAAAAAAGTCACAACTTTTATGCTTATATGTCTTTTGACATTTGAATGGTAAAAATTTAAGATCTCATCTTGTATATGAATGAAATACAGTTGTTGTTAGGATAGGTTAGTGTATATATAGTTTTTTGGTAGTTAGTGTTAAGTATATTTATATATATTATACAAAGCACATTCTTTTCTTTTTAGAAGGTGTCTAAGAAGTTTTTTTTGGATCTGTTGTTCTCTCTTTTAGAAAAAAGGTCTAGTGAGATAATATGTTAGGTAATAAAAAGAACCGTAGGGTAGCATTTTTTTATGTTTTGTTGACCATTTCTCGCTTTTCGAAGGTTTCCTTCAGGTACATTTTCATATATATGCAAGTAATAATGTATTGATGATGAAATATATGTGTGTGTAGAAAATTGAAATAAAGCCAAATCATGTAACATTTGGAAAAAAGCAACTGGAAATAAATATATACAAGCGCAAACAGAAAAATGCTGCAAGGACGCCACAAAGCAACATCATATTGAACTCAAAGCTCCAGTAGCAAAAGTTTACCTGATATATATTTCTCATCTGCTTAATTAGTTTGTACTAAAAGAAGTTTATATCTGATATATATGACTTGATCGTAGAAATGAATTGAAAATGTTATGATTTATACGATCACGAGTATCATATCTCTGATAGTTAAATTTCCTAATGAGTAGAAATTACAGGATATTGTTTCAAGTTTTTAAGGAGTATATTTTTTGAGATTTTAGCTTTGAAGGGAAGTGTACTACTACTACATGCTCCATCTTTTCATTTTACAACCAAAAGTAGGGACAGATGTACCCTTTGTCATATATATATTTCAGGTAGCTGACTGTTAGGGAATATGAATTATGGCTTGAAGGGCTTCTCTTTTTTTCCACATTTACAGAAACCTTTGATATTTTTTGTAACTACCAAAAACTTGTAGAAAAGAAAGCTTGTGTGAAAGTCATTGTAACGCGCCCTTTGGGGAAAGCTATCGTACTCCATATGATATTCTCCAGGAATTATTTTTTCGGTGTTTTTGTGACGCGGTAGCGGTTTTTTCCAGAGAAAATTCAACTCAAAAATTTTGTCCAGAGAAGCTCATGAAAATAATGGTAAGATGAATAAGTATAATCTAATTAAACAATTCAACACTCTATCTTAATTTTACTTGAATGGCATTAAAGTATAACATAAATGGGAGCACCAAAATTAACTACAGAACCAAAGGTTTTATTAAGAAGCTAATGAACTTGATAGAAAAATGTTTATAAAACAAAGAATTATGTTGACACAAATTGCAGAAGATATTGTAAAGCTTTTTTTGGTCAGGAGAAATCTAAATTAAAACTTTACTCAACGCATCTTCCTAGTTTTTCTTTAAGTGGCATCTAAGCATGACATTTTAACATTATTAAATCCCGCAAAGAAGCATCACATTAAAATACAAAAGACACTAATACTTAATCAAACATTATATTTTTATTACAGGTACAAACAACATAAAGACTATTGGAACTGACAAACATGTCGTGTGAGGTCTATAAAATGAGCAACAAAATTAAAGCATACGTCAATGGCACGGACTAAACATTAAAGAGAAGCAAGCCATGATATGATATAAATTAATTCAACCCTTTTCTTCTTCATCCCTTATCATTACACAACATCTATTCAACTGTGTAAATAATCATCATGATGACGAGGCGATACACAAGAAAAGCAAAGCAAGCAGGCAACTGGTCAATGTAAATGTTACCACAAGAGAGAGAGAGAGAATGAAAGTGTATATCATTGAATGGCAGGTGAGTTTTTTATATCGAGTCGAACCCTTTTTTCAGATTAGCATGTAATTGCTTTAATGTCTAACACACGATCTCTATTTTTTGATATCAAAAAGGATTAGGTTGCTGCTGGAGTGCTTACATAATAGAAATCAAAAGGGACTCTTCTTCTTACAATGAAAATTCAAGAGCCACGTGGGGAATAGAGTATCCACAGCTATATTGAAATCGAAAGTCTATTATTATATTTCCTAAGACGAGGAAGGATGAGTAGTATCAAAAAACAAAGTTTGATAAAACGATTAGATGATAAAAAGGGTATGTGTATTGTATGTCAAGTATAATGTTACCACTTTGTATATAAATACATAAAGCTTTTAGTAGTACACACATTTACATTTGTTATGTATGTACTTAGAGAATAAAAGGGTTATGCTGCTACTGGAGTTCTCTTAGACAATAAATTAAAAATACGTTTTTTATCACTATTGCTAGAGGCAGATGAAATGAAATGAGAGGCCCACAAAAAAAATTTTAGACCCAAGCGTAAAAATACATATACGCTACCCTTTTATACGTATTGACTTTGATCGTACTTCTTGCTTACTAATGTTGAGATATTAATCTGTCTATTTAATATTGAAAAAATGACTAGCATATTTTATGGAACCTACTAATATATTACCCAACATGGAGATTAGATGTTGACTTTTCTTATATAAATTTGTTTTTTAGGTTTATAATCTACATTTATAATCTCTAACTATCCAGAAAATTACAGGTTCTGATTACTTATTAGAGGAGGTATTATTTGTCTTAATATGTAAAGTTCTAATTTGTGAGAGGAATTTTATGTTACGTCTACCTGAAAAGTTCTGTTTTTCTTTGAAAATGTAAAATTAAAAAGTTAACAATACCATAAAAAGCTACACAAAATACTGCACACAAAAATTTACATATACAAGACACAACAATACTCACAATGTCTATAATTTTTCTTTTTCAGATATCTTACGCAGAGAGGAGTACCAGATTAATCGACACAATCCATTCCAATTTCCAGTAGTGGATCTTGTAAAAAATTATCAATCCATTAACCAGAAATTATTGAAGGTTGTAGTCGTAAGTACAGAAGAAAGCACACTTTCCAAATTTCAACTAATTATTGACACACAAAAACTAATCATATAATTTTCTCACTACTTTATTTTCAGATAGCTGAAGAATCCTGACTTCTCACTCTTCAGAAATTATTTTTCTTAAAAATTTATTTTTTGTTTCCACTTTGGTTTTAAATAAAATATTATTTTATTATTTGATATTTTTCTTTTGGTTTGCTTCTCCATTTTATTTTGATTTCACCAATTTTTATTTATCACAAAATCTTGCCGTCAAAAACCTCCTGAGAGAAGAGACGCCTTCCTTTCAATTCCACGTACGCAAATGAACTGATATGTAAACCAGAAAGAGATTCTCTCTTCTCCAGAAATTGAAAAAGGGTTGTCCAAGCTGGAGCTTGAGACTGAAGAGCTAAAAAAGAACTCAAACTCTTACATATTCCAACAAAACAGAATTGTCCATGAATATATTCTTTGGCCAGAGTCTGCGTTATGATGTCGAGCGATTGCCACCGAAGGGGTTTTGCTACAACAAGATGATGATGATGATGATGGCAATGGAAATATAAAACTCTGCTCTCTTTTTCACAACTACTATTTCAACAGTGACTTTCATATAAAAACTGACTACTGAAACTTCAATTTATACAACATCATCAGAGCCAATAAGAGCTCAACTCCACTAGCAAAACTTTAACCCTCTCTCGGGTTGTTGTAAATTGTCACAAGAATAAGCCTCAGCAATACTTCTGCGTCCAACTTGGATGATGCCGAATAAAAAAGACTCTCTTGTATAATATATAACTGTATCCGATCAAATCAAAAGAAAATCTAGAGTTGGAAAATTTTTATAGCACAAGCCATACAGATTGTACTCTTTACCCTTTCATATTCATCCTTTCTCTCACTTTGGCTTGAGCTGAAAGGATGCCAATTGTTTGATATAAAACTAGTGGCAAAAAAAATCTTTTTATCCATCGAACCATTAGTAAGTAAGCAAGAATATACACTGGTGCAATATTGTTGTGCTATAGAGCAAAAGAGAACCCTTTGATTGTATGTAATATGTACTATTTTTATAGAATTCAAATACCAAACGGTACTTTACTTTATATAATGTTGATACATGTAATTTTTTATGTCCTTCGAGATTCACGTGCCCTTGTATCAAACGTAATGTTAATATATAGTTAGAGAAGAGTCGTGTAGCACGGGTTGAGATTTATTATGGTATCCTTATTCTTTATCATATCATAATAAAAAAGGGTTCTTTTTTTGTAAGCAATGATATAAAAAATTGTTAGGGATCCCAAAAAATCAAGAAAGGTTTTAAGCCTTTCAATACATTGATATAAAAAATATAAGGGACCCCATCATTTTTTATAATCAAAACGACTACTACTTCTGTTCATACGTGCTACCTTATGGAAGGTGTACTTTAGTGTGATGCTATAGTACATAGTGTGTGCCTTATGTATTTATTGATGTAGCTACTCTGGTGCAAATGAAATAAGAAGTATATTTTACTAATTATAACAAGTAGTATAGCTTATACAGTATAAGGTGTGTAGTATAGTTTATATTTTAATATTGTAAACTGTTAGCAATGATTACTTGTATAGAACTTGTTACGTAATACTTTCTGATTTCCTTTTGACTCCAAAAGTCCAAGGCCAAAAAAGGGACACAAATCTAGAAAATGATCATCTATATAATGTATACTCAATTATTTACTAACAAAATCTTTCTTGACCTGACTCTACTCTGTACTTTTTAACCATCTGTTGTATTATTACACTTATGAAAAGAATTATACAATATATATATCTGTTCATTCCTTGAAAACAAAAATCAAAATTGGGTAGAATCACATATATTAGACATCATCAACTTAAAAAAGATCTCCACATGCCCTTCAGAAGAAAAGGCAACATGTAGTGTTTTTTATGATCTTATTACATAACAAGTTATCGAAAAGTTGTGTTTTTCTTATATTGCATGTGCCGCTACTAAAGAATGGGATATAGAAAAAAGTCTGTTTGTGAAGAAGATTGTAAAAAGGAAGAAGCAGTTGGAACCCTGGTTCATCTTTTGAGTATCTTCTTCTATTTCTATAAAACTCATATTGAAGAAAGGGTCATAAGAAGCAAAAGAGATTTTGAATTGTCTAGTCATTGCTTATGTATATGGTTTGATGAAGAGAGAGTGACTACAAAATTTTCATTTTTAAATACGCAGATGTTTGTATAAAAGCTTCTTGTCTCTAGTGTCATCATTAAAAAGTAATAACATTAGTATTACGACTATAGATCTGGAATGAAACGAGTGGATGCTGAGCACAAGCTATAGAAAAGGGTTGAGAGAGTATATTTATAAGAGAAGGATTTTTTGTTTGATTTTTTAAAAAGGGTTAAAAAGTTTTCATTCACAAATCTTTAAAGTTGTTAGTANGAAAAAGGGTTGAGAGAGTATATTTATAAGAGAAGGATTTTTTGTTTGATTTTTTAAAAAGGGTTAAAAAGTTTTCATTCACAAATCTTTAAAGTTGTTAGTACTACTAGTATAAACTTACCACAAGTAGGTATATAAAAGTTTTTTTGGTGCTTGAAGGGTTAGTTGATTTTTTTTTACTTTTTAGCTTGTGGCACACTTGAGGTTAGGTCAAGGATGAAATAATTATCTTCAATAGATAGGTATGTGTAACTGAAGATGAGACTTCTTTTCTTATGGAAGTTCTTTCTAAAGCAGATGTTTCTACTTGCAGTTTATATATAATGTAGCTACTATAAAATCAGTAAATTTTCTCTCTTTGATTATCTTAGAATTAGAACTCACTCGGAAGAGTTTTCGCATTTCAGAATGAAGAACCTTATTCTCATAAATGTGTCGAATTTTGACTTGTTGGCGTTCTACAAGTACTACCCATCTAACATTTTTAATATTATAAAACCGACACAATGTGTCATATTATTTTTGATCGGCATATAGACTATTAAAATGGCAAGACTTTATAAATCAATTGATTTCTTCCAATGCATCTTTTTTGTCCTTTGTTTTCTCATTTACCGACTTTGGGGGCGACTATGAATCTGCGGGGTGACTATGAATAATTTCCGGAAAATGATGCTCATTAAAATATAACACTTAGAATGTTGCAAATGAAATC
>VCNE01002750.1:0-20915 GCA_009869805.1 Oncopodura yosiiana
CTCTCTTCCTCGCGCACTATACTCTGCTATATGGCTATGCTATATGGTGATATATGGTGATGACGTAGTTTTTTGTTGCTTCACTAATGCTAAGTAATGTATGCACGAATGACATTTGCATAAAGTAATCGAATAATTCTGGTTATTTGACGTTATATGGCAAAAATGTTCTACATACAGTTGTAGTTAATATAGCATAGAGAAGTCGTCAAAGTATTTGGACAACTTGTACAAGAATGAAGGACGCCTAACTTGTCAAGATACTTTCACATTACATTTCCTTGAAGCGAAAGAAGATGGACAAGGGAATTCTTCTATCGAATAATAGAATTCAGCTTGTAAGAAAAATAAGAGACAAAAAATGTCTTGAGAAAAAAGAAAGACTACATCACATTGCTCTCTGAGAAAGATCGGCCGACATGGACTAGACGTTGGCTCATGTCAAAATGACAAGACATGTCGATTTTCTCAGCAAGCAAAAACTTTAATGTTTTTCTTTACTACATATATATACAATCACATCATGTCCTTCCACTAGCAGCACTACTATTTTCTTCTTTTTTTGTCTGAGAGTGGTACATACATAAAAGTAAAGTAACTATAATTGACGAATTGAAGACGATGATAGATTATAGTCTTTTTCACCCAATGAAAAAATGTTTTTGCAAGACATGTCTTCTTTTTCTTTGGTATGATTTCTTATTGCTGGACACAAGATGCAGTAATTTTTTTAAAGCAATTTCTAGCCTATCTGTTATGAGTTTAATCAAATAGCTAAATCTAATTTGTAAATTTTTAATTTAATTTGATTCTCCTTATGTGACTTTACATAATATTAATGCTTTTATTTGGATTCTTTTTTCCTGCTATCACTGCTCGGTATCTATTGATAAAGAACCTTTATATCTACACATAACTAGTTCAGTGTATATTACAGTGTTTTTGTTTTAGTTTGTTTCTTGCTGTGTTGCTCATATAAAACATAGTATAGTATCAATCTCTTTTTATATATTTGTACTACACATGCCTGCTGTTTTATATAATATATGTAGATAGATCGCTTTAGCATAATGTATTGATTTATATAGTTCTAGTAAATTCAACATTAGCTTTAGCTTAATAGTGTTTGTGTTTAGATATATGCACTGACTGCTTATATATGTCTGAAAGACTGTAGTATTCTGTTTTGACGAATTGCTTTGAAAATTGTTTTAGAGGCGAGCCCATTTGGATGCATATTCATGATTTCCTAGGGGTCTTCTTTTTTATTTGAGTTTTCTTCTGTGATTCTTTTCTATTGAGACTCTGTTGTGGTCTCTCTATATTTTGGCTTTTGTTTTATTTGTTCAAGTCAAAAGTCTCGGTCATATCATTGTCTGTATTACGTACGCTTTCTTATCTAATATTAATATTTTGATTATTATCAGTATTCTATTACATTAATGTGTATTCTGCTCTACAAGCATTCTATAATAAATTTATTTAGTACATATATGCTTTATTATTACAAGCTAAAAGAGTTTAATATGAATATATTATGCGCTTGTACTTTCTGTTATTATGAACTTTGTAATTACATTGAATAAAATCATATAAAGAATATGCAAAAATTGAATTGTGCCAATCTTGAAACTACTGTACATACTTGAAAGGAATTAGGGGTCAAGTCAAATAATGTTGTGTATTCCAGAAATCTTAACGATTGAAATAAGGCACTCGTTTTGTGTCTCAATCTCAATCTCATCCATTAACAGAAAGTTAACTGATCGAAACTTTTCTAAACTAAGATCTGACTTCCAGATATTTATATAACTTCTTTCTACTGTAATATTACTGAATAGCATTGATAGGTTACAAAAGAGTATACTTAAACCAAGTTTAAGTTTAACAATATAAGAAGTGAGAGAAATGGTAAATAAGAGAAGTTGAGAAGAGAGAGAGAGAGAGAGAGAGAGAGAGAGAGAGAGCCAAGAGATTTTTGAAAGAGCCAAAGAACTCATAGGGGATATTACTTTCTCATACTCTCATGCCAATCATATTTTGGAAAAACTCTGCATGAATCCTATATAATACATCCAAACTCAACTTCCAAAAGAAGAAGGGAGTCAACCAAAATTTCCTTTTCTAAAACTTTTAGTTGTACAGACTAACATGTACATAATACAATGAGAACGCTATGGCTTCTTTCCTCTACTCATCATCTTTTGAAAAGTATTTTTGTATTGAAGAGAGAAATGAGTACATGTGACATTCCGCTGTGTTCAACCCTGAAAGTATTCGGCATTTCAACGTATAGCACTAAAACTCAACATGGTGGTCGATTGATGTGTTAAACTAATCGTGAAAACAAAAAAATCAAACGCAAAAATCAATGCACGATTAAGAATATCATTTTTAAACATACAATACATATATACTAAGATATACAATCACTTGAGTACAACGTGCTTTTTGCTTCTGATCGAAACATGATTTTTATCTTCAATTCATTGAGATAGTTTATCCGTAGTATACACTTTGATCATACATATAATGTCATTTAATTTATGATGATTTAGCCACACAGAATAATACTTTCTACAATGAGCTCTCAACTTAGATCGAGATCTCTTCTTTGATAGAATTTCATCAACCTAGGTTTAATTCATTTAACTTTAGTACTGTATTTTAAACTTCTTTGCTTGTACAGTAAAAATGTAGGAGAAAGCCACAAAATATATAAACATATTGAACAAAATTGACTTTGATTTTATATATGTAAGAGTTTGAGCTTTTAATGCGTGCTATTTTATATTATGCAAGATTTTGATTCAATTTATGAGAAATTACTCTGTAGTATAGCAAGTATTTTGGCAGCAAACAAGGATATGTCATTTATATATCGTTAACTCTTTCATACTCTGCTTCTTCTTGATCCATGAATGAATAAATGAATGAAGGGAAAATGTATATTGAAAATTGAAAAGCTGATTTTGAAAAGTATAAAGACTTCCCTTGGCTTCTGTAGTATGATTGTTCATGAATTACTCTATGAAAAAGAGAAGTAAAGTTGAACTTTGTTTTGCATTGGAATTGAGTGAATTGAACAGAGAGAGAGAGAGAAGAGTTAGTGAATAAAGAATCTTGTCCCTTTTTGAGTGAGTGACAGATATTGTCCAACAGAAGATTCTTTTCGGATGTGCTGTTCTCTACCATATATGTTGTATTATACATACTATTTCAAAGTTACAAAGACTTCAAAGTAAAAGAATGGAGATTTTGACTTGACTTTTGTAGAATACATTTCATATGCATGCTATACACAGTGGCAGAAGAAAATCCATTAATCAGACTATCGAATATAATCTACTGACACAAATAAAGCACCCTTAGACTAACTCTAAGTAAGCCGTGAGGCATTGCATTGTATGACATCATGCTGTGACCGTGTGGATAATGCTCTGCCTTCACACACAGGGTTACTGTATTTATAATCTTGTACTTTTTGAAACTTACAACAGTTATGCAGAAAATATAATATATAAAGTTGTGTATTAGTTAGTATGGCCTTCGTCTAACATTCTTTTTCTAACTGAAACTATATATGTCAAAAAGGACCATGTTATAGAAAAATTGAACTACAAAAAAATCTTCTTAGAAGCCAATAAAAGTAGTATTATTTACATTCATAAATTCAGTCTCGCTTTGCTGGAAAATAAGTACATATATGAAGTATTTATATGCATTAGCGATAAATCCTATATATGATTCAATAATCATTCTATTCAACATTCGTCGATAAATATTGAAAAAAGGGTAATTTTGATAACATTGATGCCTTGCTTTCCACAACATACATACATATTACATATTTCCAAATATCTAAGCCCTCTTGCAAAGTTTTGTCATTTTATTTATGTAATGATTTTAATAATCGATAGAGTTGAAATTTAATTTCAAATATTTGATATTCAGAATGAGTTTTAGGATGTAACAATTTATGTAATTAACGTAGACAGAAAACTTTGAAATAAAATTTACTAATATATTATAATCATTAGTTCTGTATATAAATATATTGTTATTATAGTCTAGAATTTTTTTCTTTCTACTTGTTAGAATGTACATATAATTACTATCTTCAAAACCTTTCGGACTAAAGTAATGAAATCTCTCAAGCTTGAATGACGAATGGTGGTTTAATGTTAAAAAGCATCTTGAATATACTACAGTATAAAAATGCCTACAAGAAATTTTGAAATAAAAGTAGACTCTGAAAAATGTACGATGACCTTATTGGAGATTTACTAAGAATACTAGTTTCATATTGAGCGAAAAAAGTCAACTAGTGCAAGGGCTGGGTATTTTTTTTGTTCTAAAGCCCTTCTTAACTTGCTGTTGTTCTCACCAACAAATAAGCAGAGGAGAAATTCTACTACAACCGAAAATGAGAAACAAAAAAAATCTCTCATCTGTTCGTTCTCTTCTCTTCTCTCATCTCGTTTCGTGTCATAGTTCTAAAAGTTTTAGTCTCACCCATTATTTTGCCATCTTTCTCATCTCATTTCTGTCATCAACACGCCACACACATCCTCTTTCATTTTAGTCCTTAGTAGAGAAGCAGATGACGGAAAATGGAAATATAAAAAGGCAATGGAGGCAAGAAATGGAAGCCACTGATTGCGAGTCAAAGATATATTGTTTATTGATGACTTTGTTGCAATTTAGACTCTTTTCTTGAGTTTGTGGTTATTACTTGCTACTTTGATGTCCTTGTGGAACATAAAAATACTAAGAAAAACAACAAAAAATTGAATAGATTCATTCAAGGCTGTCACAATCTCACTGTTATATGTATGTATACTTTTATAGTCGACTTTAGAATTACTAATGAATAAAGTAAAATAATCCTTATTTGTTAGTCTGAGACATTCTTTCATAATATAGTCCTTGCTAACATTAATGAAGATCAACTGCAGTAATGAAGCTGTGAACCCTTCTTTCTGCAAGAATATATTATATTATTTGTTAGTGAGGAAGAATGAGATAATAGGATTAAAAACTGGGAAGTAAAATTAAGTTTTCTTCAAAATATTTACATCTTTAGAAATTTCAAATACAAATGAGTTATGTAATAACGCAAAATTTCAAAGAAGAATTTTAATTTGTGAGACTGATATAGCAATATACATGTAAGTATTTTTCAAGCATTGTAGCATTTTTTTTAAAAGAAGACAATCCATAGTCTAGAAGGATGAAAGTGTCACCATAATCTCCAGTAGAGTCTTCAAACACATTGTTCTCCAACAAGCATCTTCTTTTCTTTGCCTTGGTGTTCAAGGAAAGAGGAGAGGAGAGAGATGATGATAATAGAAAAGGAGTGAGTAGTAAAACAGTTTACTACTCTTGTTATACATTAAAGATGATATAGTTGTTGGATGTTGGACGCTAACTACTAAATGAAACTGGGAAATAATGAAGGGAGAGCTAATGTGGAATTTATTCTAGGAGATCTCTTCTTTCATATGCGATTTCTGTCGAGACTCAGAGAAGCCGTCAAGATGTGGCGAAACGAAGAGAGAAGATTAATGTGATAAGTTTTTGGATCCTCTCTCAACTCTCACTTCTCTATTCAACTTCACTTATAGTAGTATATGTATAATACCTTTAGTACTAGTTTTTGAAGGTTTCTCGTCTTCCTTGCTCTAGCGATCACACACAAGACATAAAAGAGCTGTTGGCTAAAGATACAATTTCTATACAACATATAACGCCACTAGCTTGCTTCAAAAACTTCTTCTGGAGTTTCAATTTGGATGGAAATGTGTTGTATATGTAACCATTTTAAGATGAATATATGTATGTCGAAATCACTTTTATGCTGTATAAGTAAGTTTCAGTTCATCTCTACTTTTATTAAATGGTCATTTGATAATTTCTAATTAAATCTATTTTTTTAAATTATGAGTAGAATTGTCAAAACTACAGTTAAGTCAAATGTGAAATATATAACTTCATAAAGTCTTTTGACATTGTACTACATTATAGAGTATGAATTGAATGAGTCACAAAAATAATGTGTTCAATAATCACATATCATAGTATACTAACTCTATCATTCCTATTCCATTTCAAAAATATCAGTCACTTCAAAGACTTGAGCTAAGAACTTGAACCAGCTTCATAATATTCAATATTCAAATTTTTGCCGTTGAAAAATACAAGACGAATGACGAGTCAAGCAGCTAAAAACCAACAAACTAAAATTCTTGAAGCATACATGTACAATTGTGCAAGTTGAGCAAAGCAAAAGTATTTCAAGTCAAACTCAATCCAAGGAGTAAAAAGCTTGTCATGTCAAGAGCTCCTCCTTCGACACTACTTATTATACATACACTTGGCATCTTTCTTGGCAAGATCCTATTTCAAGAAAGGCAAAAAACAACTGACTAACAAGAAGAAAAAAAAATAATGGATGCTTGAGGTTTAACTAGAAAATTTTAAAAATCTATACTCCTTCTTCTCGTCTTCTCTTTCCTTTATCTATAGCTAAAAAGAGTCAACACTCACAGCTTAACAAATGTCTATTTTCTCATTAAAGTACTATAACAAGTTCTATACAAAATAACAACGCAGTAAAGACCATCTTGAGAATTATAATGAGGAGATTTCGGCTTACTTCTGTAATAGGTTGAGTCACTCACAAAACGATTTATTATTTTCATGATAAAATTATGTAAAGTTTTGTGTCACTTTCACTCTTTTTTTAGGCAAGAGCAATATTAGTACATAGCAGTGTAGTGTATTTGTGTCATCTTGTCATCTGGTCTCTTGAGTAGAATTTCTTAACTGTTTACAAAAAACGAATCTTCTCAAACCAGTAAAATATGAATTGAACAAGACTTTCATAGTTTCATCATCATATAATAATTATTATGGTAGCTTAAGCTTTAAGATATGTTTCTCAAGCTGTATTGTACATCTATTGTGATACAATATTTCACAAGTTTGTGAAAAGAGTGACTTTTCATATAGCGTCGCATTATAAAATACAATGGTATGCTTTTATTTAAACATAAAATAGCATGAGGGATGATGCATTATTGTCTTCAAAATACTGCAAGTTCCTTTGTATACATTGTAACTCATATATAATCCCAAAAAATAGAACGGTGAAAAATCAAAGAAGTATTTCTTATGCTACATCACGACTTCAATTTTGGTTGACAAACATACCAGAGAAGAATGACATTTTATCAAAGATGAGTGAAATACAATTTGATCTTCAATTTGTGAAATTTCTATGTTTGAGGCTTACTTAGTACATATAACATATTACTCATATGGTAAACTTTTTGAAAAAAAATTAATTATTATCCCTTGAGCAAAAGTTGCAAAACTACAATAAGAACCACCTGTGTTGTTCTGCTAATCACGTACTGTTTCATTTAGCTTTTATGATGTATAAGTAACCGAAAAAGTTGGGAACTACCCAATTTTCACACACTATAAACTATGCTTTGTTGCTCCCTGTTCACATTAAACGATTCAACATATAACGTCAGAGAAATCTTAAAATGTATTGCTGGCTATTATAAAGCCATATAATTAGTTGTAGTCTATAATTTACTACTATCTTTTAAATAATTATTCTAACTTTTTATCTCTAATACAGTCAAGGAAGTCTGTCTTTGTCTCTCTAATATGCTCTGCAATCTTCTACCAAAATATATGAGTATATATATATAAGTTTATTAAAATTATCATAGAGAGAAACATTTTTAATGAAATAAAAAATTAAATTTTACATTTCTGCTTCGAAACTCTGAAACTTACTGGAGATACTTACTATTCATTTAAAAGCAAAATTAATAAAATTTTCCACAACACTTTGTATGTAGACTAAAGCGAAAGCTTGTTGTTAGCCTAGTTAGTTAGCTATTATATGATTGTCTCAATGTAAAAAAGTTGAGTTTGACTGACGACTGTAGACTCCACATGGAGCATTGGTTTAGTGGCCGGAACTTGTAAAGAAGTTGATTTGATGCTCACCTACCCGAGTTGATGGTTAAAGAGTTATAAGAGCCAGAGAGAGAGAGGGTAAAACGATATAAATTACTGATAATCTATACATTTACTTTTTATTCACATGTTGTTCATACAATCTGAATATACTCTACTCGTAAATTTACGTGAGTAATTCAATTGAGAGTGCACATGGTGTGAAAAAAGCTAGAGTAGTCTTCTTCTTTTCATACAACGTAAGACGTATGAAGTAAAAAAAGGATTAAAAGTTAGATAGGAAAATATAGTTACAACAACAACAGCAATAAAGAGCATGAAAATTGATAGTATGCAAGTATACATTTTTTATTTCGTACTACTAGGTATCTCATGTTCAATGTCCTTGTCCAGCAAATAATTTTTTCTTTGCTTAAGATGGGTGTTGCTTCTTACATTCAACGTTATATGATATGAAAAGCTGCTAGTGAAGAAAAATATTATGTTTTGAGTTCTTTTTCTCAGTGAAAATTATTACATGTTGGAGAGTGACGATGATGCTTTCGTAATTAATCTCATATTGTTTATCGGCGCCTCTGGTTGTTCTTATAGCTTCATGTGAAATGTAAGGTAGTAGGAGTATGTAGTAGCTTAAAGGTACATAATAAATAAGCTTTAGTTGAATAAATACAAAACATTGTAGGGATTACATAGACCTACTACATATTAGATGTAAATCGTTCTTCTTGGTGGGTAGAAAATATAATGTACATGTATAGGCAAACACACAGGTATTTTATATTATTTAAGATGATATACACTTTGTGCTCTTGCGGCATTGACTTTGATCCTTTGCTATTTCCTTTTCTTGATGGACATTTCGATAAAATTCAAGACTTGGAAGTTTGAAAAGTTGAAATGAGTGGTTAAATAAGAAGTATTCTTCTTATAGACAGACTAAAATAATTACTGGAGCATATAAAATTTCTACTATATTGCAGGAGCCATCAAATAACACAGTAGCTCAGAATAAGCTAAAATTCATGTATAATAATAATCAGAGGTGTATAATTGTGAAAATTGTGATTATGAGTTGTGAAAGTAACAAAAAATAGTCTCTCTCTTTTGAACCAGTAATGACGTTGTTATTACTAGCTACTGACTCTACTACTGTCGTCTTTCTTTTTATCTTTCTTATATAGTAGGTACATATGTATATATCATGCAAGTTTTGCTCTAGGTGTATATGATTCTTGTGTAATATGTGTGTGAACAGTAGATATGTAATATGACTATTCATATATAAATTCAATAGAGCCAAAAGCTAAAGACACAAAGACAAGATGGTCTCTAACCAAACAAGTGACTATTGTTATTATTATGTCTCTTTTTCCTTCTTTTTTAATCTCTAAACGCTGAGTCATCCTCTTTTTCTTGTGATGTGCTCATCATCATATTCTTCCATAATTCTGAGCATTGATTGTCGGCACATTTCATACGTGTTAATGTGATGCTATTTGTTTGTTATATGTAATATTATTGTTAGACTTCATTCTTCTGTTTGTATACATAGTGTAAGATATGTATGTGTAAGCATGCAAAGAACCTAGGACAAATTAACCATTTTTACGTGACTACTTCTTGTATACTTAATGTGTCATTTATTATTTCTAGTTTGCTTACATTAAATGCTACTTACATACCACATGTATGTATTTTATGTAAGGATAAAAATATAGTTATTAAAATGCAATGAAAAGAAGACAAATTTTTTCTTGTATATATCTTATGTTTTCTATGTGACTTTGCTACAATGACAATCAAGCGGAAAGTGACATGAAGAAAATGTAAAGTGCTGAATGATTACATAAAATTATGTTCTCAAGAGAGCTGTACAGAGACAGACAGACACATGAACTAAAATTGTAGAATGTGAATTGTAATCAGAAAATCAAATATGGAAGAATGCATTTTATTATATTTACTTACAAATTAACATATCACGAGAGATGGATCTTATTATTATTTTTTTTGGTTCTTGTCATCAAAGAGATGTAGCCATGTTGGTCAATTCAGTGATCACTTTTTCTTTAGAGACGGAAGTGAAACTGCATCATTTTGTTGCAAACCTTCAAGTCATCATTTTATTATGCAAATTATCTTTTATAGAATATTACGAAACAAAAATGAATTCAATGATGAACATTATTATTAGCTTTCCATTGAAAAAACATCACTTTATTTTCAAAATACGACTCTTATTTGTTTTCGTCTATTCATGAAACCCATACTCATCAATTTTTCACAGTATAACATTAACTTTGAATACATTTTGTTTGTAGTAATAAATGTTTTGTAATATGTCACTTATAAATTTGACGTTTGACAGTAAACGTATGCCTTATTTTTATGAGGTAACTTTTACTACACTTTTCTGGATTTAACACCAAAAATATGACAACATTGAGCAATTTAAGTTCAGTTGGTTATTTATAGTACTAAAAAACCTTTTCTTCAAAATTGACAAGTTGTCAATAAATAAAGTTAAATTAAGTTTTAAGGTGGACCACACCTAGAATTAAACTAACTTTGTTCTCGTGCTATAAAGAAACAAAAATGTCAGTGTAAAAGTCAGAGATTAGCTTTATATAGGAAAAGAAGTGAGAAAAAAAGGAAAATAGAGGCAAAGGGTATGAGATTAAGTTCATGACACTTTTTCCATCCCCTTGTCATTCATTTGTGATTGGACAGCCAACTCATGTCAAAGTGGACATAGTACTTCTTTATTCTCTAAAAGCTCACATTTCTTGGATGTATACTGTATACTCCTTTTTGGCATGTAGCACGTGAACCATGTTTCTCTTTGTGTTTTTAAGAAAGACTGACTAAATCGGAAAAAAAGGAAATTTTTATGTTTAATTTTAGAACAGTATGTATGTGACGACCTTTGTAGAGTATCATGCTGAGTTCTTCAAACTCTTCATGGATTGATAGAATGAGAGTTTTGTGTATCGATTTCACTTTTTCTAATAATGCTCAACAATTGTTTTCAAAATCTATAAATACAATAAGTGTTATAAATCTGTCTCTTGAGTTTGACTTTTACGTACGAAGTACTTTTAGTTTGTTCTCATACTACCAAAAAGTTGATACTCCGAATTTGTGAATGTGCATCATGGTGTGATAGCAAGAACATTTATTGTTTTAAAATTATTTCCGCTACAATATTTATAACACAAGTAGCAATTCATTTGAAGCTTTATAATCTTATGATCTTTAAAGGTTGAAAGTGCTAACTATCGTGGGAGTTTTATAACCTAATGACTCTTTAGTTCGGACTCTATTTGCCTCCTACCTACTTAATAGAATACAAGTACATAAAAGTCTTTTCAACATTTAAATAGACCTTAAATCCTCTAAGGGTTGAGAAAGTTACATATATTATGACCGTATTGAATTTCTTATAGACTTTACTTTTACAACAGCAAGTCAACTCACTCAGTTAGTGATCCCACAACATACTATAAGAAGACTACTAGGACATTTTCTCATAAAACTCTCATTCACAGACAGTAGCTATTGCTGAAACCAAATTGAAGCAATTACTTTATTCAGGGATTTTGTTATCTTGCTAGCAATTTCTCCTTGTTCATTTCGTGTCTCTCACTCAGCTCTTGACAACTGCGACTAAAGAAACATTATTAAGTACATTAGCATAAGTATCAAGTCATGCCTATCTTTCAATAAATATTGAGTTATAAATAAATGAGTTATCCCACACGAAGGAGCATCATTTGACCAGATGAAATAAAAAAATTCATCTATCGTGTGTATTGAATTTAGAGTAGGTTCACTCTTTCAACATTTATTCCACCCTTTCATTTGCCTTGTGTCCATGCTCATCTGAATCTCTATCATATCACATCATTCTTCAAATCAACATCAAGTCAACTCTCTACAATTTTTTATACATCATCTATCTATCATATACTTTAGTATTCTTTAGATATAAAGACTGATAGCAACACATTTGAGTCTCCTGGTGTTTTTTGTAATGTATGCTTTGCATAGTAAATAATATATCCAAAACTTGGGATACAGAAGAGACCTAAATAAACACTAAACTAGCCTCAAAATTACTAAAATGTTACACTAAGGATAGAAAAAAACTTTATTTGCTGTTCTGAAATTAAATCATAAAATGGACTTTTTTCATTATTTTGTTTGTAGATTAGAGACATATTTAGTATAGTAATAAAAATAATTCTCTGATTTCATTATATTAGAATTTTAGATTTCAGTAAAGAGCATCACGGCGTGGCATCAAAAGTATAATCAGCTACCACATCATCTTCTTATTAATGGTTTTATTGCCCATAAAATTAAAAGGTGATAAAAATCTTTTTTTTCTTCTGATTATTATTCCAAGCAAGAAAATTTTGAGGGAGCAAGGCAATTTAGATAATGAATGAGTAAATGAATAAAATGATGAACATAAAAATCACTATATACTGTTGCCAAAAACCAAAGAAGACAAGGTGGTCGTTTCTTGTACTTTTTATGATGTGCCTTCTACTTATAGTGTTGCGGCTTTTGATAATTGATTTAAAAAAATAGTAATTATATACTTTTATACGGCAATACATAGTTTTAAGTGATGCTGAAACAATTAGTATTCCTTTAATAATGTGATGGTCAGAGTAGACAAATTGTAAATTTTGTTTTAAAAAACATAGGGCATCATGAAGCTAGATATAATTTGCGAATAGACATACATTATACAATAAAAGAGCAAAAAAGTGGCAGTTGAAATAGTTGAATAATGTTATAAATGGGATGTAACTTTAAGGTAGCCTGACTAGACTCGAGTCGAGTAGAATTTTTCTTCGATTAGTATTCACGATAGGCTCATTCATCAACCATTAATTAGCTGCTAATGAAAAAAATGGTTGAAACCTGTTCTGTGCTGGCTCTAATGCATCGCTAAGCTTCACAAACAAAACTTTTTGACATGTACGCATGCAATGTGTCTCCGCTTTAGGAATTATACTTATTATAAAGTAATCTGGAGAGCTAAATTTATAAGCTACCACTTCAAAATGTCATATTTCTTGCAAATTAGAAACTTGACTAATAAAATATATTTCCATTTTTAGTTGTTAGTCTTAGAAATGAGTCTAAATCAAAGTGAACTACATACATACTTTACCACCCACGTTGAAAAGGTACAAAAAGTCATTGCACTAAAACAATTGAGTAGTTAAAAATTCAAAACTCATGTTAAAGTGAACTGATATACTGTTATGATAATGAAGACTACTTCAAGACACTAACAAGCTAACAACAAGACTTGATGATGGCTACTGTCTTTTTTTTTCCTGTGAGTTCTGTCTTTGTAGCTATATAGCTAGTGTTGATGGAGTTGATTTGATGCTAAACTTCAGCATTCAACTTGTCAGTCATTTTTTTAAAAATATTTGACATGTTATATACAACAAATGCAACATAGTGTATACTTTCTGTACTTAAGTAAAAATGTTTTTATAGTTATTGTTGTAATTATAATCTATAGTTCAATCAGTGCAGCATTTCATGATTTCACTGCGTAACTACAATTCATAGTAAGTCGTATTTCAAGTTGTATAGATTGTAGAATTATTATTCAGAGTCTCAAACAAAAAAAATATGGCGTGTATGTATAGATAGATATATGTATGTAATACAAGAAAAATGACATGATTTTTGTTTCCTATGATTATGATTAATAATTCTATTTTTGTATCTGATTAGCAAGGGTAATTGATTACAATGTTTTATCGTTTGCTTTAAGAGAAATCCGAAAAAATTTATAATGAAAAAAGTTATGGAGAGAAACATGGTTTGTGCATTGATAAGAAATGCTGTAGGTAAGTAGCAAGAGAAAAATTACAAAGGCTCTTATAGTAGGACTCTAAATTGCTCAATGTGTCATTACTATTACAATAATTTTGATACTGACCATCTCGTTCTAAAAGTTACACGCTCCTTTTGTATTCACTTCATGAAAACATATTTGAAAATATACTATAAATACTAGAAATTAAAATACCATAAAGTTAAAATCAAGGAACTATGAAATATCAAACCACACATTTTGTTGTAGCATATTTTCTGACTAACATACCAAAAAACTGTCATTTTTTCCATTTCCACATCTTGAGTTTTTTTAAACTAATTTACTCATCATACTTTTATCATTATTTTACATTAATACTTACATTATACAGATTGCTCTTTTCAGAATTACGCACATGAGTAAATATTTATTTACTCGTATACTTTTTTCTTGAACTATATATTCTTAAATTATGATACTTAATTTAATTTTCTATTTACTATATATTATATTTATGAATTGAATACGAATAATAAATACTTTCTTAGCTTTTATATATGGTTTCATTTCTGTGTAAATTCGTATACACCGTTTTTATATAATTAATTATGTAGGTAGATAGGTAATTCGTTTTTTATGGCTAACCACTGGTACTCAAATTATTTTTATGTAGGGTATATCTAGCAAAAGAAGTACTTTTTGTATGCTGTGCAGCATATACATAATATATTTTAAATATTTAATAAATATATCTATTAATATACTATTAGCCCAGTCTAAAAATCCTCTCTGGTCAAATTTTTCAGAGAAATCTTAAGTTTTTTAATGTTACAATGGTGTCAAGCCATAAACTTCGGGTGAACCCGAAGTTTTAATAATGACTCCTGATGTGTTTGGATTAGACGAAGAATTGTTTATAGGGTTATTAGTATTGGACGTTGTTGAAGATTTGGTGGAGGAAGAGGAAGAAGAATTTGTGTTATTTGTAAGAAAACTACTAAGTTCTGGTGGAAGGTAATTATTATTATTATTATTATTTGAAGAGTTATTATTATTACTTGTGGTTGTGTTTCGTACTCCAGTAGTAGTACTCAGTGCTGATGTTGTTGTTGTCGCCATCGTCGTTGTTGTTGTAGTCGTAGCCGAGTTGGATGAATTGGATGGTGGTGCTGGTTTATTTTTCCTTCGAACATTTTTAGTATTGGGAAGCTTATGATCCTTTTTGAATTTCATACGACGATTTTGAAACCAAACTATATATTTATAGAAAGCAAAATTAATTATGAGAAAAAAGCAAAAAAACTTCTTTCTTTCTATCCAAGAAAGGATTATATTAAGAGTTAACATGTAATTACTTTTTATCTGTCGCTCAGACAGGCAAAGTGAATGTGCTATTTCTATTCTTCTTCGACGAGTTAAGTATCTATTAAAATGAAACTCTTTCTCAAGTTCCAGGATTTGATGACGAGTATAGGCAGTTCTTTGCCTTTTAGGTTCCATTCCAGGTTGAAATTGTGTTCCATTTGCTGTTTGTAATGCATAAAGTTTTTCCATTTAGTTTGAATAAATATATGATTTCCTAAAAGGATTTTTTATGTAAATTTGTAATAATTATATTTACTAACTACGAGAAAGTAAAAAACGAGTCTGCCATTACCCCTTGTCTTACCTACTCCAGCTACATGTATCTTCTTCATCCAAGGAAAAATCATTGGGTGCCCATCATCTTCATCATCTGAATCCAACATTCCACCATCATCCATACATTCAGAATTTAGCTGATTACTATTACTATCTTCTTCATCTTCATCTCCACTTTCATCCATTTCTCCACAACTACTTCCCCCAGGTAAATGACTATTATTATTATTATTTGTCACCAAATCACAATCACCAATAACATTCTCAACACTAGTCAGACTACTAGTGGTGCCAGATGGTTCAAATTTTGTCTCAAATTTAGCTTGACTCAAATAATTGCTGAGACCAGTCACACCAGAATTACTATTTGAGCCATTTACCAAACCATTTTGACCCAAAAGTGGTGATGGCGTTTTACTTTCTTCGCCACTTATTACACTAGCTGAATTAGTAAAATGAGGATTCTGTTGATGGTGTTGGTGGTGATGATGATGATGATGAATCAATTGTTGTTGAATTCCAGATGGTGGATGATGAATTGATGTTGAACTAGAGTTATTATTATTGTTGTTGTTACCACTAGAATGAGTAGGGCTAGAATTACTATTGAGAGCAGTCAGAGGTGGACTAGAAAGTTCTTGCTCATGTTGTTGTTGTTGGTAATAAGAATTTTGAAGAAGAGCTTGCTGTTGCTGCTGTTGAACTGAATTATAAATTCCACCAGGAAATGCTGGAGACAATGATAATTCTCTTACAGGTTGAACTGGTGTTGGTTGACTGGAGGCTGAGTAGAGAGCTTGAGCTTGCTGAGACAATGTTATTTGTTGATGATGATGTTGTTGAGCTATTGTTAGTNTTGAGCTTGCTGAGACAATGTTATTTGTTGATGATGATGTTGTTGAGCTATTGTTAGTGACTGTTGTTGTTGAACTTGAGTATTAGGAACAAGTTGTTGTTGTTGTTGATGATGATGATGGTGATGAAGAGGTCCTCCACTAAAATGTTGATGAGTTTGAGCTTGGTGATGAATACTAGTATGAATATGTGAAGGTGGTCCATTAGTGCTCATATTACCGGTAGGATTATGATGATGGTGAGAGGAAGATTGGATTTGATGTGGAGGTGGTGGAGGAGGAGGAGGACCATGATGATAGTATATTTGATGAGAAGTTGGTGGCATAGAGTAGTAATCATAATTTAAGCCATTATAGTCTTCAGGTGGAAACTTAGGATCGAGATAATTAGTGTTGGTATTCATGAGGAAGGAGCTCATGATGATCATGAATCACTTGATTTATTTAAATTTCTTATTTCAACTTTGCCCTATATAAATATATATATAGAACTTTGACAAGGATGAGCGTTTCATGAAATCACACATGTGACATAATAGGTCAACATTAACATTTTCATTTGATAACATAAACACTGTAACATCAAAAGTAATTTGTTGAACACATTGCTACTACACGTTTTAACAAACCATGTGCTGAAATTCTTTAGTAGAAAGGACGTAAGATGAGAAAGAAGAGACAAGATTTATTATACTCTTTCATCTCTCTCTCTCTTATACATGTTTTATTTATACAGTCATTTTATTTTATTATCCCTTATTTTCATTCTTCTCACTTTTGTACACTTGTTACATTTACTTTACTATCCAGTAGTGAAAAGAGGAAAGATCCTTCTTGTTTGTGTATTATATAATCGTAGTACGTATCTTTCTCTCTGTTGTAAGAGTGTAGTAAAGAGTAAGTAAGGTTTAGATAAACCTCAACAGTCCGTAACACCACAAATTATTGCCACATAAATCAAGTCGGCGGCACTACATTTTCTCGAGAGCTTGTTTTCGGCACCCCTGACTTTTACAAACTATTAAGGAAGAACCTCTGAGTCTCACAAGTCACCAAACTAACAACAAAACTCTTTGCTTCTTTTCCATTAAAGATACTACTTACTTTTGAGTACAAACAGTGATATAACTCACTCCAATGCCACCACATATATATTCAGTTTGTTTTCTCCAAGTAATAGTAAAGAGTAAAGTACTCTTTTTTTAAGTGAAATGTGAGATTCTGTTCAACACATCTTTCTTTAGCACATTGTTTCTTTAACTTTATTACTTTACTTCATTGTTTAGCATAAACGACTTTCTTTTTTTTGGTAATGACTTCACATTACTAATTACCAAAAAAATATGAGAGTTGTGTTTCTTTCTCTTTTCTTAAGTTATTATGTAAATCACTTGAAGAAGCAGCTACAATGATATTGAGCTCTGAGGAGTACTATTAACTACTACTCAAGAAGAAGGACTCTCGAGAGGATAGAGATAGACTCACAGAGAGCTGCTGGATTTTTGGATGGATAGGATGACTGACTGACAATGGTTGAGTAAGCGGCTAGTACACAGGGTAATATATAAAATTGTGTGCATATGTGTGATGTGAGTGAAGTTGTACTCAGTCAGCTACAACAAGTTAAAATTACGTATAGAGTAAGTCTGTATATGTTTTAGTACTATACTTTGATACTTCTCTCTCTCTCTCTCTCAGTTCACATCACATAGTGAAGTATATAGTATATACAAGGAGTGAGGTGATTTAGACAAGGAATGATAGATGAGTTTTCTTTTTGAGGCAACAGAACAGAAGAGAGAGAAAACACGGCCATCGCGCAGAGTACGGGGTTGGGTCTCTCTATTAGCAACACATTGTACAAAAAGCTCAGACTAACTTGCCAACATCCAACATTCACATCAAAGTAAGAGTAACAACTAACTATAAACTTTATATACAACAGCCACAGTCTCACTTCACTCACAAACTCTGAAATGTACTCAAGTAGTAGTAGTAGTAGAGTGGACCTTTTTTTCAAGCTGTATCATATAGTTTGAGTCACCACTTTTAGTTGAGAAGTGCCCATCACATAAGGAAGAAGATGGATAGATGGATTGCCTTTTACTCAGCATCATATCAACTCTGGAATAGAAACTGGAAAAAGATGTTGTTGTTATATTAAGCTTATGTACACCTCTATCTACTAGGAATTTCTCTCCCTTTGGATCATTTTTGACGGTCAAAGAATTTTTTAGATTTCAATACCAAAGCAAGTATTAATGCTTTTTTAAGTTGTTGTAGGCTATTTTAAAAAAGATATATGTAGTTACATATTTTTGGTCTATATATATAAAGAGAGTTGCCGTTGCCATAAATGTACTGCTCTGCGTTTTTACGTTTATATATCATACAATATCTTTTGAATTTGAAAATCAACGACAGTTGAATAATCTATTTGATCACAAATATTTTTTAACCTAACGTATGTACATTATATATCACAAAAGAGCCAAAGCATAAGATATATGTAGGCATTATAATTGTCAACTTGGACACTTTTGTTGTTCGGTATAGTTACAGAGCAAACTAAAAAGTTGACTATCTGTATTCAACTGTTGTGTCAGTGTCAAAAACTTCACCCGAAGCTCAATACACTAAATAAAAGATGTACAAGTCAAGACAGAGTCTATCTAAAGTATTAATAACAAAAAGTATAGAGGTTGACAGCAAACGAACTACAAAATTATATAACTGCAATAGTGAAATTTTCTTTTAGTATCATAACATTATAGTAAATTGTATATGTAGTATGTGTTTGCATCTCTACTTTCTTGAATGTGAATTCAATTCAATTCAAACAACATAACACTCATCTGTTTTTAGTTTTTTTAATCTTTGGTTTGTTGGTGGCTGAACATTTACTATATAATAGAATATATATACTCCTAATAGTAAATAGGAATAGATAGATTGGACAGAAGATTGTAGGGTGGCTTAAAGCTTAACTTTTGAGAATATAATATCCAATCTACACAGTTCAAGTGAAGTCAGACATCAACTTGCTTGATTTTTTTTATCAGCTTGATCAGAAAGGAAGCGTCAAAGTCAAAAGCTCAGCTCAGCTCAGCAACTACATACATATACCTACATAGTACTTGTTACTTTTTTCAGTATTCTACAATTGATTGTGAGAGTATCCTTCTCTGGTATTCTTCCTTTATGTATAATACCAGAGAATTCACTTTCGGTTTGACTTCCACACATTAATTTTACACATTGCGTAGTACTATTTATTACGCTCATATGTGTACTTTTAGTAGAATCATATTATGACATCTGCTTCATGTTTGTTTCAGGTCAACTCAACTCTACCTTTTTTTAAAGTACACTTAATCATTGTACTTACTTAACAAACTGCATACATGCGTTCTAAACTTTTGTTGAATATCTTATGGTTAAAACTTGAAGCAAATGTTTCACGTTAGTAAGTTGGGAACTTGCAAAGGAAGAAGAAAGTTGACATAAAGGCTCATCATGAGGCTCTAATGTGTTGCATTGTGTATCTATTCTCACTTTAATTCAGTGTGACGTAGCGTACAGCCATAAAGCTTTCAGCAGTGATGAACAGTGACGTGTAATAGTCGGAGTAAAAGAGAAAGACAACGAAAATCCTCCTCCCTCAGGTTTTCATCTCTTCTGCAGAAGCAGATGCTCTGAAAATGTCCCAATTTACCTCAAAGCAATAGTAGTGAAAACTAAAAGTTTTCCTCTCTCTCATAAGATGCGTAAATCCTTGCGTTTCACATTCTAAATTCTCATATGTGGGTTACTACTATTCACTGCTTTCTCGGAGAATTTCCTCTCTGATGTAAGACTAACCCTGTATAAACTTCTATGCTGTTCTTTTACTAGTATATGTCGAAGTCTAAACAAGCACTCAAAGGACCTTTTTCTCTAAACTTAATACATTATATAGCTTTTTTACATAACCTACCACACAACATTACAATGGAGCACAAAAAGTCCTTTCGTTTTTCTTTTGACGAAGAAAAGGAAAAAAGCAGGTTGTTTTCACTTGACTGTATCCATGTCCAACTTTGTGAGCATATATGTATCCATCTACGTATGAGTGAAGTGAGTGACTTGACTAATACAAAATACTTTTCTAGTTGCTACATATATCCAAGTATCCAACTTCAACTATTGGGTTTATTTAGTGCACATAATATACCATCACATTGTAGCTTCTCTCTCTCTCTTCAAACTCTGAAACTTTTTACTCCCCTTTTCCATCATGAAGAGAGAGAGAGAGAGAGACTTGAGTCTCAGAGAAAAAGATTAATGGTGGGAATCCAAATTGTATAAAGCTTGTCCCCTTCTTTCAACTTTCAACTGAATTACATACTATCCTCCAATCCAATACACATTTGTATTGAATAAAGCACTCTTGCTCTTACTCTACTAAGTAAAAATGTACAGAATGTATATTAGTACAACATCAACATCACAACAAACTGTACAGAAGAAGAGAGAGCAGCATATACCAATTATATATATGCCAGACATAAAACAGAATTTTGGTA
>VCNE01002752.1:0-28125 GCA_009869805.1 Oncopodura yosiiana
TGATGATTTTGCAATTCCTCCTCCTCGTAATCCAAAACATAATAGTACTTTGCCATCAATGCCGCCACCTCAAATATCTACTAAAGCTCCCTCACGAACAATTAAGAAGAAAAAGAAGAAATCAAATCCATTTTTAATGCTTGAAGCTGATGATGATGAGGGCAATGACGATGAAAGCGAAGATGATGATGATGATGAATATGATAATTCATTTGTTACTCAAGCGGTTGATGATGATGTCAGTATGACGTAAGTCTTGTAAATTATATTATTAGCCTGTTTATTAGAATGATTTTATACTTTCTACTTTCAGACAATATGCTCATTATGCTGCATCATTAATTAGTCCATTTCGTCCTCCTGTGGTACAACGAAAACGAAAACCATTGGTACAAGCAACGAAAATGAGTGCAGACTTCTCCGACAGTGAATATGAAAGTGTAAGTTTGATGAAAGTCTCAGCACGAGAGAATTATTAATGTATTTTCTTTTATCTTTTATAGGACTTTGTTGATGATGATGCTTTGGAATTTACTGAAATTGGCCAATTTACTCAAGCCATGAATGATGCAAAAGAAGAATTATTAAAAAATGACAATGGTAAAAGACAAACTCGTTTAGAAAAAAGAATGGCATCGAGTGGACAAGAAAAACAGAAAAAAGAGAAAAGAACACGTCGAAGAATAATAGTTCACAGTGATACATCAAGTGAAGATGATAAGTAGTAGTACGTTTATTGTTGTTAAGTATTATGTATTTAAAATTCGTTAATGAATTACGTTGGTAATGTTGGTAAACTACAATATCTTTGTACTTGAGGTTGATGAGTACCATATAATGTAATGACAGCAAATCCAAATCCTAAAATTATGTTCAGAGTGTTGTGACGCTCAATATAATGTTAATTGATCTTTACGATAATCTCTATTTGTTTGTCTACCAGTTTAAATGATTTATACTTTCAATACTAATAAAAACACATGTATTCTTTATTAAAAACCATAACATATATTAACATCAAGGTGAATAGTTGGATGACGTTCTTGATGGCATTTTATAAAGTAGTGGCCGTTCATGTTCTTGCTGTACAACATTTTTTGTTGTGTCAGTTGTTGGACTCTGCTCATATTCATATCTTGGAAATAATATAACTTCATCTGCAGATTTTTCTTCAAATTGTGGAACAGACTCATAAGTATATGAATCGGAAACTTTGCCATAGCCATTACTACTATTATTAATATTTGCTGTTTTTGTGACTCCGTTAGTTGACTTGTTGCATTTAATTTCATCCACTTCATCATGGTTTTCTGGTGCTAAGCAACAATTTATATTTCGTAATAATGGATGAATATATTCTCTTTTAACATTTTTGCATTGTGTAAAGCCTCCAGTCAATCCACTGACTATAGTTCCTACAGATAATGCAATTACTAGTCCAACAAATGTATACAGCATATAAGACAATGTAAACAATCTATCGGGCCATGGTCTAGAAATTAAAAACAAAAACAAGAATTTAATTTTTAGCTACTTTCTCTACATTCTAACATCATTATTATATATATTAGCACAACAGATAATAATTACAATATATGCCAACATTACATTTCAGTGGGCCCAATTGAACTAATTAGTGTAAGATTAAGAGCTTTGGACAAATTTGTTTCAGGAGGACATCCTTCTAAATTTGTTGTAAATTGTGGAGCAACATGATATTTTGCTCCCATAAAAAATGCTTGTACTGCTAAATAACCCATTAGTCCTAAACTTGCAAGCATTCCAGACATTGCTCCCTGAATAAATACATTAGTGAGACATTTAAATAGTATTTATATGTAAAAAACTTGTTCACTTCTTACCCATTTATTTACAAAAGGCATAAACAAACCCATTACAAAAATTCCTCCTAAAGCACCCGTTGTAGCTCCAACAGCAGTCATTGTCATTTGAAAAATATACGTCATGTTTTGTGCAATAAGGGCACATCCTATACTAATTACGCCGTACAATACAGCTAAATGTAATGATGAGACAAAGTGAGACAGAAGAAGAAATATATATCTATTAATTATTTTTATATGCTATATTTACTTACATAAGATCTTAGTTGTATTAGCTTGCCCTTTGTCAGATAAATTTTTAAAGTAAGGAATTTTGGAGAGAAAATCTTCCCATGTTACAGCAGCTAAACTATTTAGCGTAGAGCTTACAGAACTGACAAACAACAGAGAAACATCAAATTATTGTTATTGTGATGATAATATAACATATAAAATCACTCTCTATAAAATTTCACCTTAGTACTGCACTAAATATACATGAGACAAAAAGTCCCATCATTCCGGGTATAAAAGCCAATTCTTTGGTGACAAAATAAGGTACAATTTGATCTGCTCTTTTTATTTCTCCAAGTAGTAATGGATCACAATTTGCATAAGCACTAAATATTGCAACGCCTATATACTAAATAATATTAGATGAGAAGTATCAGGTTTATATAGATTTATCAATTATATATTTACCTGTTGTGATTACAAGGAGCATCGTAACTATTTGCATTGGAACAGTTAGAAGGATAGCTCTATATAAAATAGGAATGTCTTCTTTTAAAACTCACAATTAAATAATTACATATAGAATATAAATATGAACTTACTTGACTGCATGTCTTAATGTTGGTAAACTACAATATCTTTGCACTTGAGGTTGATGAGTACCATATAATGTAATTACAGCAAATCCAAATCCTAGAACTATGTTCAGTGTATTGTGACGCTCAAATGGATCAACTGACCAACTGTAAAGTTTGCAATTATTGTTTATTTTTAAAGATGCAACTATGAGTATATATAAGATAAATAATTATAGAAATTTTCTTTACTCTAAAAGTTTGAGTCGACCATGTTCTAAGCCTATGTTCCATGTACTTGAAACTCCTCCAGCGGCCATAACTCCCTGTTTTTTTAAAGATATGGTAAATTATGCTATCTATATATTGTTATTGTATTATTACCTTAATTGTAATTGCCAACATTCCTGTAAGAATCATACAAAATTGAAAGACATCTGTCCATACTACTGCTTTAAGTCCTCCCAAAGATGTATAAATTGTTCCACATATTCCAATTCCAATAATTGAGAGCCACACAGGTAAGCCAGCAATTGTTTTCAGTGCTATAGCCTAAAAAAAGTAGTATTTTAAACATTTTCTCTGTGTCTATGCATAAATATGAAAAATGCAAAAGCATAATTTACCGGAGCAAATATGACGACTCCTATAATATACAGTAGCAATGAATGATAATTTCATGAATTAGGTTAATTGATTAAAGCATAGTTTTGTTGTGTTTACAAATACCTGTAATAAGCAAGATTTGCAAAACGAATGTAAATGATGTCAACCATCTGACAGCTCTCGAGTCAAAACGAAGTTCGCAGTACTATAATAACAAAAAAACATTATTTCTAAACTCTAGGGAAAAGGATAAATTGGCTTTATTACTTGATACACTGAGGTTAATTTCATATCGTAAAAGACTGGAACAAATAGGTAAACTGAGAGAGGGACGAAGATTATTCCAGTGATTGTCATCATAAAAATTTGTATACCAAACATATATATTTCTGCAGGGTAGCCTAAATTCAACAATGCAAATTATTTATTTAAAGGAATAAATAACTTTTTTGAATTTTTTTTAAATTTAAGACATATGTACATACCAAGTAGAGTAATTGCTGATAAATATGTGACCTATGTACAAAAGAGCATTTGATATGACATATATAATCAACATTTTTAATTAGTCTTACAAGCATTGATGCAGCAATAGGAAGAGGATGCATGCTACGTCCACCCATCAACATATCTTCCTTAGTTTGTTTCTTAAAAGAGTAGAAAACTCCAATTCCTAAGGAAAACAATAATGTAGCTGCCACAACAATATAATCTACCCAACCAAGATGATTTTCTCCCAACATTTTGTATGGCTATAAATTATATATTAAATCAATCCAATAATTATGTAAAATGCTAACGGCTAACTGACGACGCGACGCTGTCTACGAGAATATTTTAGATAGAGTACAAGTGAAAACGAGTCCCAATACCAAATAAATTGAGACACTTTCAGAGTAAATTATTATCTGGTGCAAGTTGTATATACTAGAATTAAATCAAACAATGAGATTTAGATAACACAATAGGATTTTGACATTTTATCATCCTAACTAACGCATACACACACAAAGAGAGCAATACATCATTCTGTCTTGTCTCTGGTGGTGTTAATTCATCAAAAATCTATTTGTGCTCAAATATATGATATTTGTAAAAATCAGTAGTGCTTATGATATAACTTTAGTGTCAAATGATAATATAAATAAACACGGAAACTGAAAAGGATAAATAAAAGTGCGATCCGAGTGTTGGAATGTTGTAACAATAAATTTTCTATTTGTATTGCATATATATGTGTATCATAAAAGAGTTGAGAAAACAAATAAATATAATGTACAAATTATGAATTTTTATTGATAAATATTGTGATGATAGAGAAGAACTTTGGTAACAATAATATTTTGTTGCTTATATATATTATTTGTTAGAATTAGCTGATGGTGATCTATAAAGTAATGGTCTAGCAGATTGCGGATCATCACCACTACTTGGAGTTTCTGGAGTGTTGATAGAATCTGTACGGCCAACTATAGGATTATAATTGTAAGCAAAATAACCATTCTCATCCTTTTCTTTTTTAATGTCTTCAATATCATCATCATTTCCAATAAATGATGGTAAGATACGATCAACGTTCTTTGCTGAAGTATATGTGATACCGTTGCTAACTTTAGTATCTGTTGGTTTCGTTGTAGCACTTTTTCTTCTGACTAATGGATGTAAGTATCTATTATCGACTACTGTAGGACCACAAATTACTGAAAAATTAATAATACATATTGGTTCTTTTAGAAATTCTTATTGTTACATGTATGAAACAAAATTCTAAAAAAGATAAATACTTACGACGAGTGAGTAGACTAAAAATTATACTAACAATAAATGTAATCATTCCACCAGTAAACGAATATAAGATGTAGCTAAGGGTGTATAGCTTTTCTGGCCATTGTCTATTATAGCAATTATAGAGATTGTCAATAAAAGTTATAATTGGTTTCAAGATTTCATATAAAAAACTTCTTACATTTCCTCATGAACTGTTAAAGTTACATTAGCAACACTGCCAATAATTTCAGTTGCATTTTCACACTCATCAGCAGTGAATTCAAGGGGAATGTGAGACTTTCCTAAAATAAATGCATTCACAGTGATCCATCCCATTGTAATAAAACCAACTGTCATGCCAATTATTGCACCCTACAAAAGTATATGTTTAATACAAGGTGATTTGTTGTCTCAAAAATTTTATAGTCACTTACAGGACGATTGACAAATGGCATAAGAATACCCATTGCAAAAATTGCACCTAAAACATAAAGAGAAATCTCAGTGTTATATGAATTTAATTGTTGAATAGTTTTGCCAACCTAAAGGTCCTGATAATGCTCCTAGTGCTGTAATTGTTGCTGCCAATATATTGCCCATGTTTTGTACAATAAAGGCCAAAGCAATACTAAGTACTCCAAATAAGACAGCTAAAAAGAAATTCATTAGACTAGTAGATACTATATTTTTGTAACAATCATAATATATTGATTTCATTCACTTACACAAGCCTCGAATTACATGAGCTTGTGACTTTGGTGACAATCGTTTCATTCTTGGGTGAAGTCCAATAAAATCTTCCCATGTTACAGCAGCCAAAGAATTTAGGCCAGATGATAACGTACTAAAGAAATTAAAATAACACGTGTCATATATATACCATTGTATATTTTTTATAATAAAAAAGGATATTATTATGACCATATACTATAATTATCAACCTCGTGGCTAGTTTATCACTAAGGTTCATTCATTAGCAGTTACATGTGCATTATGTAATATTAGTAGTGCTATCAGAATTCATGTGACAATATGAGATTTGTTATATTCATATTCAAAAGATAAGGAATTATACATAGTGTTTTCTGAGCAGACGAGACCGGTGTAAAAGTTGAGTGCATATGACATGGAGTTGAGATTATAATATACTTTATAAAGGCTTTCAAGCACTTTACCCTTGAATACTATCATCTATTTTTATGAACATTATAATATTTAATTAAATAATATCATCAATATACCTGAGAGACGCACTGAAAACACAGGATGTGAAGAGTCCCATCATACCCGGAAGGATACTCAATTCATGAATAACAAAGTATGGAACAATGGCATCAACTAAAAAATGACAATAAATTAATAAATTGTACCAGTTTCATTAATTAAATATTTTTACATACCTCTTTTAATAGTTCCCAATGCCATTGGATCACATCCAGAATAAGTTGAGAATATAGCAATTCCAGATAGGAGGCAAAGAGCAACAGTGAATAAATTTAATGGTACAGCAAATACAGTTGCTCTAAAAAAATTAATTCACAGATAATAATATTATTACATATTTTTTTATTGATATGATTTTTTTACTTGATGGCTGACGATAGTGATGGCAGACTGGAATATCTTTGTACTTGTGGTTGATGAGTTCCTTTAAATGGAGAGAAAATGTCAAGGGTTCAATTTATTTGATCAAGATCGAGTTATAATAATATAAAAAAACTTTTCTTACCGAAAAGGCAGAAAATGGTAAATCCAGTACCAAGAAATATATTAAGAGTATTGTGACGCATGAATGGATCAATGGTCCAACTATTTTTTCACAAGTGTAAAATTTTATGCTTTATTTTTACACTTTATTATATATTACTAACTTGGCATGTTTTCTTACTTTACTAGTTCCAGACGTCCATGTTCGGAAGCTTTTCTAAAAGCTTCACCAATTCCACCTGCAGCTATGAATCCTTTGACCATAATTGCAATAAGACCAGCAAATATCATGAAAAGCTGAAAAACATCAGTCCATACAACTGCCTGAATCATGATTAAAGGAAAATAATTATTGCACTGATTAAACTAGCTGTTTACATAATGAATATATACCTTTAAGCCACCCTGTTTACAAGACATGAAAATTTAAGAAACAAAAATTACAAGACTTGTTTTATATTTAGGCTTCAATCATAAATTAAATATTATTACAATTGATGTATAGACAGTTGCACAAAGTCCAAGTCCAATGACACTTTGCCAAACTTCTAGTCCCATAAATGCACTCATTGCTATAGAAGGTGCAAATAGACAGACACCCATAAACAATGCCATTTGTAGAATGAAAATGAAAGATGCAAACCATCGGACAAACCGAGACTCGAATCTCAGCTCAAGATACTGTGTAAAAAGTAGAAAAAAATTGTTGTAACAAAATCACTCTTCTCAAAAAAATTTATCTTACTTCAAATACTGAAGTCAATTTCATATGGTAAAATACTGTCATAAAAAAGTATATACTGAAGGGTACAGCAATGATGAATGTAATTGTGTTCATAAAAATTTGGACTCCATATGCATATATTTCTGCCGGATAACCTGTTTCATGTATATACACAAATAATTCAATTGTCAGCTTTATTTAAAAGAACCATATTTATGTAAAATAAAACAAACGAACCTAAAACTGTGACTGCTGACAAATATGTGACCAACATAGAAGCCGCAATGGGTAAAATTCCCATTGACTTTCCACCCAATAGTAAATCTTCATTTGTTTTTTGTTTAACAATGAAACCATAATACACACCAATTAACACTGAAAATAATAATGTACCGGCGACTACAACATAATCAACCCACGTAAAATAATTCATGATGAGATTTGCTTTTCTCAAAACTGAACTATAAAAAATTAACAATTTTATTCAATTTTCTTCTATATGAATATTTAAGAATTTCACCACAGTCACACCCTACAACTCCATAATAATTTGACTACTAATTGAGTTATAGATGTGAATAACCAAATAATGCATTTAATCTTTAATAAGTAGTATATTTACTCAGTGAGTGTAAAATACATAGATACCGACGACAGTTTTTGATTGTATTGCTTCAATTCAAATTGATATTATAATATTATGACATCAATATCCCTCTGATGGGAAATTATCAGCATAAACATGTTATGCTCACCAGTATTATTGAATATTGATTTATGATACATGCAATGACTATTAGTACAGGTTGGTAAATCAAAAACCTTGATGATAGCTTCTGCTGGAGAAAACCCATAAATATGCATGTTCTTTGCATTATAAGTATGAATATAAAACATACAAATCTACTCAAAAGTTTACCATCAGATACCGTTTGCTATTGTATAGCTTTATTTGTTCATATATGTAAATACAATAAACTTTATAAATCTGCACTAAAATACTTAACATAATGACATTATCCTGTGTAGCTACTGCCATTTCTAAACTTGCCAGCATTTTGGTTTTAATAAGTTATACTGTGAGTTGTTGATGACAATAGTTGTCTCATCTTCTTTTTCTTTATTTTATACTACTTGTACTAATGATCGGGATCCAGCAGCCTTTAAATCAGATAAATTGTTCTTCAACTTTTGTGAATTTTTCAGAATTTATTTTGTTTCTCGAATTCTTTCATTTACATCAATCACTGTCAGAGTATTTAGCTGCAGTTACCCCCTGTAGAATTGACATTAACCATTTAGCTCCAGCAATAGGAAGACAAAATCCAGCAATGAGTTTCCAAACAACTGTAATAATTTAGCAAAAAAAAAGAAATTATAACTGGCGATATAGAATATATTTCTGTATATCGAAAAATACTTACACATATCATAAAAATGAAGCAAATAGAGAGAAATATAAAATAATTCATTTCCTGAACATAGTAACAATAGCAATGGTTTTGATGTATAGTACAACACAAGAAGATAAGGTTCATTAGCACACATACTCTTATGACTTGTCTTCCCTTGTAGTACAGATCTGTCCAAATCATAAACTTTTTTAGACTTTGTCGAAAGTGATATCTCATTCATAATATATCATGTTTTACGTGTGAACATGAATCCAATGCATAGAAATATCAGCAATTATACTCATTTGAAACAAAAATGTATAAGTTGGATAGAATACTGAGAGCATAACCATAAGACATGTAGTAGAACAACGATCTGTTAATTGATCCAACATCGCTCCAAATCGAGTGCCTAAAATAATAAAGAGAGATCAAAGCATATGAGTAACAAAAAACTATTAAAGTAATTTAAAAAATTGTTGAAGTACTTTGATTTAAGCTCCGAGCTACATGCCCATCAACAGCATCCAGAAGAGCACTGATCATATAGCAAGATATTGCTGGAACTGGAAAACATGGCATTAAAATGCATGATAAAATCGTCAGACCAATACGACAGTATCCTACAAATTTAAAAGTAAAATTTTTTTAAACCAGTTATGTAATAACAGCACCAGGAATGTGAAACAACTTTTATATAGTAAAACTAACCAATAATATTTGGAGCAAACAAAAATACATTTTCAAGAGGACGTACAATTTCTTCAGACATTTTTAAAGCAAATGATAAAATTCACAAACTATATTAATACTCTCAAGTCAACTGCACAATTCCAAATAAAGGCTAGAGTAACTGCTACTTATAATTTATTAGTTGTAGTACCATATATACTATATATTACGAAATTCTTGATTTTTTTAACATTTGACCTTTATGAGATCATGCTGCCTATATATTTGTATGCTTTTCATCGTATATATATATGAGATAATTTGCATTGCATCCTTAGTGATACTACTATTATATTTGCTAAAGAAAATAGCATGTCTGTGTACGTGCTTGTTTCTTCGGACGATATCCCAAGTCTACAGTTCAAATGTGACATAAAAAGATAATGAACAGGAGCCATACGCTAGTGGAAAAAGCATTGATCTTTGAGTTGCTAACACAGCAAATCTTTGTAAACAAGAAGTAAAAAAATGCTGAGAAAGCAATTTATATCTTGCAGTCACAGACTAATAAACATGACATATTACCATGAAGTAAGCTACAAATATTATAAAACAAGGTCGCCTCGAGAATCAATGTTCTTTTTAATTTAAAACGCTTATGATTTTTTTTCATTTGGTACACATTTATTTATTTTTTACTACGTTGGTTATATAACTTAATACTTTGTCATATGCATAGAGGTACATTATTACATATACATCAATTAGCAGTGTAACATTACTAAAAGTATTTAGTATTTGAAATACATTACAACCACTATAATTTCCTCTGTATTTTTACATCATTTTCATTTCATTATTCTCAATTAGCTTACAATTATTTAGAGTACTTGGCGTTGTGAATATTAGGGATAGCACAGCTAATACTCGAAGAGAAAAAAATACACGTTTTGCGTCTTCTGTTATTCATTGATATGGAATAATATCAACTTTCGTTTATATGTAAGTATATTCTTTATCTAGTAACTTTTAAGACATCACATACTTTGGTAATATTTAATTTCCTTAACCCTTCTCTACAGACGCTACAGATGAGTTCGTGGTGTTTTCGCTTATTTTACGTCATTATAATGTAATATAATGTAATCTAAACAACGGAGTAAATATTATACTAAATAGGAAAGTATATATATATATATATATGTAGCAATAATTATTTCAGAAATTCATTACACATTGACACCCTATTATAGCAGTATTACATAAGAACAACCAGAAAAATTCGATACATTTTCGTTTGGATGACAATGACAATAAATAAGTGTTTCATTATTTGTTGTACAGTCCACAAAACTCACTATGCGTCTTTCTTGTCTTATACTAGTACATACACAATGGTATGAGTGAATATTTGTTAGGAGACTCTTTTTAAGAATCTCACAGTTGAGACCATTATATTAATACAAAGTACAGGAATACAATTACAACATATTATTATTATATTCTCTACATCATTAAGACTATCATGACTAATCAATTTATGTTTTGACTGGCACATGAAGCAACCATTATTACATAGGTGTAAAACGACATCGAGTAAAATGAGATATTCGTTGAAGTGCAGCGAGGATTTCTCAAGAATTAAGTGCTTTTTTAACTGTATGAATTACTTACTCAGGTACTTATATAGATTATATTCTATTGACAAGACACTAAGTTATATAATTACTATTCGGATAGAATGTGAAACTGCTCCAATCAAAGAGTATAGAAATGATGATGAATGAATATAATAATATATAAAAATTAATCTTATAATAAATAAGAATGAACACAAAAATAATAAATACCACAGAGACCGTGTGTGGAATGAAGAGAAATAAATAGTAACAATAATAGTGAGTACATTAGAAACAAGAAAATATGAAAAAATTTGGTAATAATAATAGTAATAGAAATACATTAAATAAATATTTTTTCCTAAACTATAAAATACAAGTAATCTTTCTTTCATAATAAACTTAATTACTTTATACTATTCCTAATGTATTAACGAATACTGTCAGAACATGGATTAAATAAGGGTTGTAAATTATAAGCGGATTAGTAACATTGATAACTAATTAAGTTTTTGGGCATCTCTTTCGCGAACATCAATTTCAACTAGATCTTTTGCAGCTGTGACACCTTGAAGAATTGCCATTCCCCATTTAGCAACTGCAACTGGAAAGCAAAGAATTGCCAAGAGTGTCCAGAAGATTGAATCATAAAAGTGAATCATGTATAAGGAAATGTAGAACAACTCATTTCCTGCACACATTGAAAATAATAATGGCTTGGATGTATAGTATAGCATGAGTAATTTTGGTTCATTAGCAGTCATAGTCTTGTGACTAGATTTTCCACGCAAGAGAGATCTAATTAAAAAAAATTAACAATAATAATATTTTATTACTAAAAGAGAATTCAATTCATAATTTGATAAAAAAAAGACTAAAATATTACGTGTGCAAATGAAGCCAATGCATTGAAATATCAACCACCAAGCTCATCTGAAAGAAGAATGTGAACGATGGATAAAACACACATAACATGACCATGAGACAAACTGTGCCACATCGATCAGTCAATTGATCCAACATTGCACCAAACTTAGTACCTGTATATATAGAAGATCATTATTAGATTGATTTAAAAAATTATGTATTGGTCTTTATAGAAAAGAAAAAAAATTAAATTACTTTGATTGAAATGACGTGCAGCATGCCCATCGAGTGCATCCAAAATTGCACTGAGAAAATAGCACCATATCGCAGGAGTTGGGTAACTTTGCATAAACATGCATGATAGAACAGCAAGTCCAATACGAGCGTATCCTATATTAACAACAACAATTAATAAAAGAAGAACCAATTCATATTTGTTTTACAACAGTGAGTTTGGGCAACACGTTAAAATAACGAAAGTTTTGCATTTTGTCAGAGAGAAATTAAAAAAAAAGAAGACTTGTATCTATCACTAATGTCACTAAAATGTCACAAAAGGTCACCTGATAATAAAGTGTAGTAAACTTGTACTAAATGATTTACTAATTAATCATCTTGGGAAATAATTTACCACTCCTGCATCCTGACCTGAGTAGTTATGAATGACAATGGTTTTTTGCTCTGACACGTTTACTGTTATAGTGATTATAAATAGATTATTTTTTTGACACAGGCTAATGAATCATTTTTTTGTATTATCAAAAAGTAAAGATTTAGTCTAACTTTCTTTGAACAACAAGCAAGAGACCTCAATAAATTTTTCTTACCAATCAAGTTGGGAATAAAGAGAAAGACGTTATTAGTTTCCAGTAACGACATTCTTTAACTGGTGGTTAATTAGACAATTTAACTAAATCTTTTAGAAAGTAGCAACAGAGATGTTTTTCAGCTGCACAATCGCAAAATAGAAATCCTGGACTGATCTCATCCATCCGCTGCTGATGTCACTCTCTCTACACTTTTTTCACAATTCAAAATTATGTAATGCGCACTATATAGTACTGAATGTTGATGTACCTGTCTCACTACACCCCTGAGACAACATTGAATAAATAGTGAAATGAATGAACTTCAATCATTATTACTATTATTATTACGTTTCTTATATACTTCTGTATCTTGGCAGATAAATTTATTATTTACTGATTAAAAATGAACAATATCAGCAATGTACACACTGCGTAGAAATAAGAAAGATTACAAGATGTCAAGGGCATGAACCCTCATATAGTTATACTAAAAAAGACTATACAAGATAACTTAATAGTTTGCTAATAACATGAATGAATAACCCTAAATTACATTAACCTTGGTGCTATATTCATTGACATTAGTTCTTGAAATAATAGTTTCGCTGCATAGGGAAGACGAATCTGAGATACCTACAAAAATATATCAAAATTTTATTTTAAAAAAGTGTCAAATTGGAGAAAGAATAAAATTGAAATTCATTAAATAATTTATACCTGTGTTTTATTCTTGCAACCACGGCACTCAAAAGTTTTACTCCGAAGATTAGCGACAGCAATTAGACCACATAAATCACAAATATGAACTCGGTAAGGATCAGATACTTCAAATAAACGTTCTCTTAAAAACTGGGCTGCTCCATGAGAAATTTGACAATCACGTTCCATTTCACCGAAACGAAGTCCTCCATCTCTGGCTCTCCCTGTTATATGCAAAGTTTTATTAGTTAATAAATCCCGTTTAAATTGTTGTGCTTACTTATTTCTATCATATATCGTTATCTTATAGCTCAAAAACTTACCTTCCATAGGCTGTCGAACTAAAATTTGTACAGGTCCTCTGGCTCTAGAATGAATCTTGTCATCCACCATGTGTTTCAGTCTCTGAAAACATAGAAATTAACAATAAAAATAAATAAAAATATATTAAAAGGTTTTTACATTCTCTTAACCAAACAAATATTTTTCAAGATGAAGGTGAAAGATATTCAGTTTTAGTTAGCGAAACTCCATGCAATTATTGTATTCATTATTATATCATTCAGCCAAGGGCAATCATCATGGTTTATAAAAAAACAAACTTAATAAATAGTAGACAAGACTCCTCAATTTATACCTGGTAATAAGTAGGTCCAAGAAAGACGTGAGCATTCATTTTTCTTCCAGTATGTCCATTATATAAAACTTCATTGCCTCGAAGGTGATAACCATAATCATGGAGTAAATTAGAGATCTTTTGTACATTTACAGAGTCATTAAATGGTGTAGCGTCACCAATTTCTCCTTTATTAGCTGACACTTTTCCTTGAAGACATTCAATCAAGTGACCAATTGTCATACGAGATGGAATAGCATGAGGATTGATGATAATATCTGGAGTTAGGCCTTCACATGTAAAAGGCATATCCTGAAAATATAATTAGTATTATTTAGAAATAGTAATTCAACCTGAATTATTTTTTACACTTGATTATATATAGTAACTCAGTAACTACTTTTTAGTAGATTGAAAAATCATAAAATTATCATACACAGCCAAGAGAAAGCTTCATCATTTTAATTATATAAAGATAGATATATCAAGTTTTATAATAATAAAAATAAAGTGCACATACTTCTTGACGGTATTGAATTCCACATGTTCCTTTTTGACCATGCCGAGAAGCAAATTTGTCACCAATTTGAGGTATTCTGACAGAGCGGACTCGAATTTTACAAAATTTATATCCTTCTGAATTTAGTGTTATCATGACTTGATCTACAATTCCTGTTTCTGAATTACGTAAGAAAGTGGATGCATCTCTTTTAACATAACGCCGACTACTTTCCGAGAACTCATCTTCAGTTTCAGGCAATGTAATAGTCTTGCCAATAATTACATCGTCACCAGATACACGAACACCTATATAATACATATAAAAACAAAATTTTAAAATTCATAATAATATTATCTGTAATCAAGTATCAAGAAAATATTTGTAGGTAAATACCTGGAGCAATAATACCATCTGAATCTAATTTGTCGTAAATAGCATTTCTCATTCCTTGTACTTTATCTCTGGTTGGCTTTTCAAATTGTTCTTCCTGTAATAATAATACAAATCTTAAATATTTTCACAACAAATAATTATTTCATTAAAAATAACAAGTTAAAGAAAAAGTCAGTGACTACTATTTTAGTAGTTTTTCAAATAAAATCATAAAAAATTATCATACACAGCCAAGAGAAATGTTCATCATTCTAATACTTTTTTTAAGACATTTAACTAAGAAAATATTTCTTTAAATACCTGATCACCTATCCTTTTTGATTCTTGATCTTTGTATGATCTAAAGAAAACAGAGCGGAAAAATCCACGATCCACAGCAGATGCATTTAAGATGACAGAATCTTCTTGATTATAACCGGTGTAACAAGCAATTGCTACTATACTATTAATACCAGCTGGCAATTCTCTGAAACGTAAGTACTCCATAGATCTTGTAGTAACCAATGGTTTTTGTGGATAATATAATACATGAGCAAGTGTGTCCATTCTAACATGATAATTTGTGATATAAACTCCCATAGCTTGTTTACCCATAGCACTTTGATATGTATTACGTGGTGATTGATTGTGATCAGGGAATGGAATAATTGAAGCACAAACACCTAATATCATAGCTGGATGAATTTCACAATGAGTATATGTTGTACAATATGCAAACTTTTGATCTTGTTTTAAATCATCTGGAGTCATGCATATCATCACAGTTTCTTCTTCCATTGTATCAATATATTCAACTACTCCTCTTGCAACTAAATCTTGCCATCCATAATTATTATATTCTCTTTCTTTTAACATATCAATATGCCTCTTGCCAAGTAATAGTTTTCCATTTTCTACAATAAGTAATGGACGACAAATTCGACCAGCATCAGTATAAATTCTAATTTCTCTGTCACGAATATCTCTAACCATTGAGACTTCAGATACGATAATATCCATTTGCCTTCGAAGTTTTCTTAAAGTAGACATTAATTGTTCAGGATCGCGATGAATTCCAACCCAACAACCATTTACAAATATTTTAGTTGCACTATTTAAAAAAATCAACGTTTATATTTAGTTTGTGGTGATAATAAAATAAGTAGTAAGACTATTATAATAATTAACTTACTCTGCAATAGCTGATGGAGCAATTTCTTCAAGATTTTCCATGGACCACTCTTCCAAAAACTCTAAAATTGGACTAGGTTGAGAACCGACAGAGATATATGCCATGAGAGCTAAATTCTTTACTAAACCAACAGCAGCACCTTCGGGTGTTTCGGCTGGACAAATCATACCCCATAAAGTATTATGAAGTTGACGTGGTTTAGCTAATTTTCCATCTCTTCCAATAGGACTGTTTACTCTTCTTAAATGTGATAATGTAGATGCAAAAGTTAGTCGATTTAATACCTTTATTTTAATTAAAAATAAAATTATAAAAAATTATTTTCCTTATAATTGAAATAATTATTTTGTTTTCAACAATTAATTACCTGTGATACACCAGCTCTAGCTTGATGAGCTTTCTTTTGATCTCCCCAATTTCCTGTAGCTAATGAGTATTTGAGGCCATCAGTAATAATTCTTGTTTTAATGGCCAATTCTAAATTAAAGTCTTTTCCTCTATCAATAAACTTTTGAGCATACATCCTCACTTCTTTCAGTAAATTTCTAAATAGTCCACGAAACAAAAAAGCTAATAATGGACCGGCTAAATCAAGTCTTTTATTTCCATAATGATCACGATCATCTAATTCTCTTCTACCTAAAGCTGCTAAAAGAAGGCGATGGACCATGTAACCCAAAAAGTATGCTTTTTTTGTTTCACAAAAATCAGCAACACTGACATGCGGTAACATTTCTTTTTGAAGAATTTCTTTTGCATATTTAATACGTTTTTCTTTGGTAACACCAGGCTTGGCACCACGAGCACCTTTAAAAAAATAAATAAATATATATGTAATGATGTGGATAAACAAATGTTTTTTTAAAGTTTTCTTACCAATAAAATTGAGTGCAACATTTTGTTCTTGAACTACAAAAGCTTCATCCAAGGAAGGTTTTACCATTTCCATCATTTCTGGATCATCAAAATCATAAATAATATGTTCTAAGATATCACGATCAGCAACAAAACCAAGTGCACGAAATACAATCATGATTGGAATTTCTTGTTTAATATAAGGTATAATTGCAATAATTCTTTGACCAATGGATGATTTCTTTAATGATTGACCTCCTCTTGATAACATATTTACCCAAAATGTACTAGTTGGTCTTGACGAATGTTCCATACAAGAACGAATTTCTGCTTTAAATGCATATTTTGAATCTTTCATACTAAATACATAAACTGTATTGGTTGCCATTTTTTCTTGAGCAATGAGTACCTAAAATAAAATTAATAAGTTAATATATGTACAAATAATACTTTTTTTCTTGAACAACAATTTTTCTTACCTTTTCAGATCCATTAACTACAAAATAACCACCTGACACAAAAAAAATCAACAAATGATAATAATAAGCATATATTATTATTTATTATATATTGATGTTTTATTTGTCTAACCCGGGTCAAGAGGACATTCATTCAATTCTGTTAGATCACGATCTGATAATCCACTCAAAATACAATATGTGGAACGAAGCATAATTGGAATTTTCCCAATAAATGTTTTAGCATGTGAACTTTTAACTGGATCATCTTTAATAACAGTTTTCGTAATATCGACATAGAGAGGAGCAGAATATGTTAAATTCCTTAACCGAGCTTCATTAGGCATCATTGCAGAAGGAGCACCGTCCTTTTCCCAATGTGTAGGTTTAGATAAATAGATTTGTTCGAATTTCATTATATATTTTGTCTTTAGAGAAAAAAAAACAAATACAATTTACAATAATTAATATTATTACTATGCAGTAAATTAATAAAAAAATATAATGATCACTTACTGGATTTTCAATTTCACCAGATGTATGTTGAGCTTCTGCTTGTAATTCAATTTGTGGTGAATCTTCTACTATTTTCTGTACAGACATTTGAATAAATTCATCAAAAGAGTCCAACTGCTGTCTAACCAACCCCTTTTCATCGAAATATGCATTAATAACAATCCAACAAGCTTCTTGCCACAATTCAGCTGAAGTTCCATCATCATCAATTTCTACAAAACAAAAAAATTATCAACAAAACGTTAATTTACTATTTAGCCGGCATTTCACATTCGCGGGTAACATACATTTTCAGAAAAACTGAAAAATAATTAAAAGTATACAAAATAAATTAAAATTTTACCTTCGTCTTGGTCATACATGATGTTACGATTCACTAGTAAACAATTTATTAATGGAAAAATTTGATTTACAAGTTATTTTTTATTAAAATCTAGAGAGATTCAAAATGTAGTAGTGTTTGCTCTGTCTTTTCGTTTGAAAATGTGTAAGTAAAAGACAATATACAATGTTCAATGTTTTAGCGTGCTCGTCTCGATGGAGGTGTGCAACTATAGAGGTCTACGATAAAAATAGTCAAATAACTAAGCTACGGATCAGACTAAAATAATATTTTGTTTTCAATAATTACTTGTAATAATAATAATTACTTTTTTTAAAGTAATCTGTCAACTTAATTAAAACTCTGAAAAAATAAATACCAAGTTGTTACTTTTTGCACACATTAAATGCTATTGATTGTTTCGTCTCATAGACGGCGTTGTTAAATCAAGTCTGGAGAAAAAACTTTGCTTAGTAAAAATCTATTGAGGTCTCAAGTTTTGGGTTTTTTGAGAAATGAGAATGAGACCTACTCACACAGCATTGTGACAACGATTAATAAGTGACTAATGGGTACTAATGGCCTCTCATTTTATTTTAATTTACTACTGAATATGGAGAATAAAATATTAATATATGTGGCTAATGCGGCTTATTCTAGATTTAGTCCCAAAACTTAAAATCATCTTTCTAGAATTGGCATATTGATATAACTTGACTTCTCTTTTGTCTTTACTCTTCTTGGGTGGCTCCGTGGTCATAGTACACGTTGTACTGTAATGGTAGTAGGTCAAAGACAGTCGAACATGAAACTATATGTGGGTTTAGAACAAGACACAAATTATATTTTCATGCTTTAGGCCATAATTTGAACAGTGGCATCATCAGTTTTTCTTTCTGCATACGTAACTGTAGATTTATGTATAGTCAAGAATTGAAGTTAGATAAACAGTGTTTATTAAACACATAAATTTTTGAACATAATATCTATAATATTCGCAATGTCAAATTACCAAAGTAATGCAAACATGATTGTTTTATAATATGGGTAGAAGATTACGATATTTAAAATACGACAGCTCTTTAAGCCTCAAGTCATGATTTGTAATATATGGTAGCAAATTGATTTTGCCAATTTTCGTAAACGATGTTGTAAGCTGAAAGTTGCTCAAGTCTTTGGGAGAGAGATTATTCCGTGACAAGGAAACGAGGAGTCAATTGTGTTTTAATGGAAAACGATTATTCACGCTACTTTTTATGTTTTACATTATCAATTTATGAAGTGAATTTATCATATAGACAAACTTCAACTTACTATGGAAATTATATGTTAATGAATTTTATTGTTAAAACTAATAAAATACTTTATACAGAATTATTATATAGAGACGTTTAATGAGACAACAAGATCTCTATGGAAGAGAAATATTTTCTAGTCAGATTATTATGTGGTAATGTGAAGAACCTGAAATCATATTTAGCTTTGGAAAAATCCTTTTCATTTATTATCAAAAAACTTATCACAAGTCAACAACTTTTGTAATAATTATCCGATGTTGCAACAACCTAAAGTTAAAAAGACTGTATGATAAGAAACTGTACAACTGACAGTTATTGACTTTTTAATACTTCTCAATGTCAAAAGAGGTACACAGAGAAGAAAACATATAATCCTATATATTATTGACTCACTTTTGATAGATATTGTCAAGGGCAGTTTTAAAGATGAAGAAAACGTCGATTTTAAAATTAATCTTGTGAATTTTTTTAAATATTTCCAAATTATATATATATATATAGAGTGTATATGTATATGATGATAATCATCATGTGAATGTCGTAAATTTATTAAGTAGCGTACAAAGTCCAGAACAGTAGTAGTAGAAGAGAGAGAGAGAGAGTGAGACGAAACAAAAATAATCAAGGCACTCTAATGAGTGACAATTATTACATCTTGTGTCAATTTTATATCAACAAGATAACATCTGAAAGAGAGCTAATTGGATTTATTTCATTTCGTTGCGTGAATAAAAGTTACCAAATAAGAAAGTCTATCGTCTCTTTCAGAAGCTTGTTTCCTTACGATTTATTGCTCGTAAAAGTCTCTCTGGAAAAGAGAAGAAAAAACAATATGCTCATGGTATACACATTTGTAAAATTCACTCTAGAGTTCTCAAAACAACTTTGTTAGTTTTTAACTAACTCTTTTACAATGTGCCAGTATACTAATATGTAGTCTACGTTCTATATTTATATATATTTTGTCCAAGTAAAATTTGCTCATTTTGACGCGTCTCTTTTTAACTATGTCATATACTCTAACTAAAAAGTCAAGAGTATATTGCATGGATATACATATAAGTAAGGTTAAAGGTTGAATGTTCTGCTATATAGTCTCACAACAGTAAAATAACATTGACTCCAACTCAAAGCCGTTGTTGTTAGAAAAAGATAAACAAATGTGTGTAGGAAGTTTGCAATGAGTAAAATACATTGTTATGTCGACTTTCAAAAAAATTGTCATGGTGTTCAAAACATATTAAAAACATGATAGACATCACTAGTTCACATAGCACTTCTTAGCAACAGATAAAGTTAATGAAAATGATGATATTATAATAAAAAGTATATAGATGATTCCATTTGAAAGTAACAAGAAGCTTATTATTTACCGTTACATTATTATTTCATCATATGTACATTTAAAATGAAAGGAGTAAATATTGAGACTACATAAAAGGACATTGATAACAACAAATAAAAATTTACAGAGAGCGTAGATGTACTTATTGTATTGATGCATTTAATCGTAAATGAGTTATGTCATCATTAAAGTAATATCAGTTTGAAGATCAAGATACTCATCAACGTGTCAGATATGTAATTTGATATGGGAACAATACTTTTTGTCATCATCACTACATACTAAAATATCCTTATTTGGCCAATCTCACTTTTATGGCTCGTGTAAACAAGTAGAATGGACATTATGTCAAGTTTTTTATTCTTCAAGTTACCGTTTTCTCATTTTTGCCAAAACTATCAAACATACATCAAGATTTATTACACTGCCAATGAAAACACAGTAATTAACTTCTTGTGTCATTTTTAAATTTATTTAGGAAGACAAATACAATTTTGTGGTAAACATTTGGCAATCATTATTACGTGACATTACTATACACACTTTCACAGTTGTATTCTTCGAGTGTCTAAGAATGACAAAGATGAACTCATACAGAGTATACATTTTTCAAGCTTTACTCACTCTCAACATTTCGGCCTAGATACTATTTTGTCATTTCATCTTATCTCTGATCATAGATTGTGGAAAAGAAAAAGTGAAAAAAGTAATACAGAAAAAAATTCACAATAGCTTCAATCATAAGCAAACAGTTGTGGTATAAATAGAAGATGAATGTTTTTTTCACACGGACACCATTTGAAGAATATGTGACCCCTTATATATTTCACATAGTTCACACAGTTTTCGGAGAGTAGAAAAAACTCTTTGTTCCAACATGTTTATGGCATTGTACAACACAAGTTAGAACAACATTCGACAAAATATACTTACATACATTGTAAGGCGAAGTAAAAATTGTAGAAAGAGAGAAATAAGTTACATATTTGTGTTTCTACTCCCACAATGAGAAGATGACGACTAGGATATACATAGGCAGAGGAGATAACTACATGATTTGTATATGAAGGTCGGGTCGTCAGTCAGTTAGTCTAAACTACAATGAGCCTTATTATGATATTTCAAAGAAAAGAAAGATGTAAAAAGAGCATGAAAGGTTTAAAAGAAATCTTATAGTGTCATTCAACGAGATCTACATGTTAGCTCATATATATAGTTGAAGAAGATTCAACGCTGTATATATGTAGTGCGATCTTTTTGAACAATATCTTACAATTAGGGTTTAAACTGACTACACCATACGGAGAACACAGATGATAAATCTGATAAAATCGCTACTGTATTTGTAACCTGAAATTATCAATATATTATTGGAATATATATATATATATAGTAATTGAGGCTTCATTAAATATATTTCTTATTTTGAAACTTAAAATTGAACAGGAAGCTTTCGATTATTAGGAAACTTGAAATTATCAAAAGGTTTTGAGGTAAACATGTTTCGGCCTTCATTGGGTGCTACTCCCTATTATAATACCCTATCTAGTAAACGCATATAACTTACCTTTTTTCTTCTAGTGTGGAGTGAGTCTAAAATTAAATTTTGACACATCTCAACAGAATATGAGCAAAGGGTTTATAATTAAGAATTCTTTTTACTCGGCTACTTCAGGAAAAAAGAAAGGTGGCAATAACAAAGTACTGTATACAAAATTCTCACTTTTGTACATAAGTAGATAGAGGAAGACTCACTTTTCTGAAAGTATTACGTGATCGCACAACGACTTTGGTATATATAAAGTAACTGTGTCTGCCCATGTAATACGCTAAATCGTCCAGAGGCTAGAAGAGAGAGAGGCAAGGAAGAAGCAAACGTTGTTACTCAACTTCTACTTTAACACAATCAACTCAGTCGGGCTTTGGCACCCAACGAGATCACACAAAACTACATCTTGAGCTAACTTTCATCTTTCCATGTGTCACCTTATGTAACAATAAGAACAAGACTCTCTCGTTTTCTTAGCAAGGGTGTGTACATGTGTACTTGTGAGACAAGTAAAATAAATTCTAGCTTCAAACTCTAAAACTCTTCCTGTCAATCTCACACACAAACTATATACATAATAAAAGTTACACACAAGCTGAGAGTTATAAAAATTAAAAGTGATATTTATTCAAAATAAAATATTAAAAAGTACTTCAAGTAACATTTAACAATTGCCCTACTCTGTAGGAAGATACACCCGGAAACCAAGAGACACAGCAGGAGCTAGACTCTCCAATTACTTTTTTCTCCAGCAGAGATAATAATTACTCTATCACTGAAATACAACTGCTCCAGTCGTCTCACTTTTTAAAGGTAAATGAATTAAACTCTTGTCATTTTCTACTTTATAAATGTTATATGTAACAGTGTATAGCAATATGAACGTGCGTTGCCTTAATTGATGCCTTGACTTCTAAATTGATTGCCCTTGAAAAAGTCAGTCATACAAGTAGTCTAAGATTGATTGACTATTGCTACTTTTGAACTTGTAAAGGGTTTCTCATAGCCTGTGTGTGTTCCAGAAAAACTGGTATTTTTTGTAGCTATACTATATATAGGAAGATTCATCTATTTTGATATACAGAGGACTTTTTACCATCAGATAAATATATTATATTTTCATTTTGTCATTTATCAGACATCATGCTCATGCAACTCTACGCTTTGTCTCTTCTCTTCCACAATTACTTTACTCACACTTTATTTATATACCCTTTCATTTTCTCTCTATATATATATATGTTTGTATATGACACTCGGGATCAGTGAGTAACTATAATTAAAATGAGTGTGTTATATTTATACTCCATGAGAGAGTGTGTCGTTCTTGTTACTCAACGCACAACACCCATGCAATGTAATAAATAAACCCTATGAAATGTCTCTATATATACAACAGAGAGAGTTTTAGATAAATGAATAATGTAAGGAAAAGGGTGCATTCAAAATAATGTTTACAAGTGCACGAGTTTTGGAAGAACATTGGACAGATCAACAACTCATCATTACACACATACTATATTACGAAGTCTCCTGCATAATATATTACAGACAAGAGATTCTTATTTACTAGACCATTTACAGTATGCATTTGAATATGACACAAAATGCTTTGGAACGCACTCAATTGAATATTGAGCAATGTGCTATAGATGCTATCACAAGATCAAAACAGCTATCATATAGTAGTTTATTTAAGTACTAAATAAGTTAATTATGATTAATTTGAGTTTATAGCCAAAGAACATTTTGATGGATTTTCCTTTAGAGCTGTAGTAATTTTAGGCATCCGGTAGTTTAAGAGATTTGAAGATATAGCCGTCTATTACCGGTAGGGTAATATTAATTTGCCTACGTTAAGTTAGGTTAGTTAAAAACTCATAAACACATTTTAACAAGCAAGTTTATGCCATAGAAAAAGGATTTTTAATTCGACAGATTAGCATAGATTATAGGAATATTCACCATTCTGATTTCTACCAGAGATGCTAAGAGAGAAAGCAATATGGTTTTACGTAACTCATGAATTTAAAAAAGGAAACAGAGTCGTCTGTATGTATTTCCTATGTAGAGAAACTAGCTCTCACTGTTTTTGTCTTTTGAAGCGTAATCTACAAAGTTTCAATCAAATGATTCTTTACTAAATTCTACACGGCTGAATATGTATTAGTTTTGGTCATGACGATGATGACGAGGTTGATTTTTATCTTTTGTTAAGTGAGACATAGAGATGAAGATACATTAGGGAAAAGAACTGAGCTAGCGTGTAAAATCAAAACACTCGAACTTGAACTCTTCCAGTACTCTGTAGCACTTTGGTACTTTTTTCTTGTTCCGAAAAGTTGTAAAGTTCCTATTACTACTCTTTACTACATTGACCACATTACACTTTACTCTCTCTCAATTTTCGGGAGAGCTGAGCAAGAGATGGACATTTCCTGTTCTTTGGCAAATTCGACTGGAGTGAGTATTTTATTCTCATTGCACTTGTTTAAAAGGCAAATGTTGTATACAGTTTGTCGAGTAGAGAGATATAGAATTCATGATAAGAATATGATCTGAGGACTTGTATATAAAGTTTACTACTTACTATATATGTATGTTCTAAATGTAACATGCAACCTAAGAATAAAATGAAAGGATCATGCACTCTGCAACTGCAATGCCAAGCAGCAAACCATTGAGATTTACAACACAAAAACAAAAAGTTTTCTCGTTGCATTTATTTTGAAACTAAAAGCACTCATTTCACTATTATATGTACATTCTTCCTTGCTTTGCTGTATGTAATTATGTAAGCTTCAAACAAACTTTTTCTTTTCATTTCTGTTATGTGGTTCCTTATATAATGTACTCTTATACAAGATTTTATTTTTTGCTCTGATTCAAATTTTGTCTATATATATATTTCTTTGATGATGATACAGGGAAAATAGTTTTATTACTGACACAGTTTCACTTGAGGCACATTCTAAAACTTATATAGAGTCAAAATTAATTAACAAGTGTACAACTAATGAGGAAACTTTTAGTTTGAAGTTATTTTACTACCACAAATATATTCTACAATATATACTGTTTTTCTCAACTTTTTTGCATTTTTGAATTTACATTTAGAATTCTAATTACTCCTCCCTACATTAGAAAATGATGTTTATACCATCAGATTAAAATACACATTTTGATATCTTATTGAAAGAAATTAGCCCCTAGCTGATTTCCTTGTTGTTAATGTAGTATAATATTTGACACCGTGGATTTTCTTGAACCGTTTTCCTTACATGGAATTACTGTGTGTTTACAAGTTGATAATACGTGATTATTAATCCAATTCATTGATGATTGGAATTTATAATTATATCTTGTAAGCTTAAACTTACCCAAATACGTGTAAACTGTGTAAACGTTTGATTACATTGTTGTATACTATTTTGTATGCATATTCCTTCTACTTCTTCTATCTATGTAACCTTCTGGCAAAGGTAAAGTAAAAGGTAAACTTCGCCTCCACTGTATTAACTTATTTTTCTTCTTAATAACAGTAATCAAAAAATCAAATTAAAGCAAGAGCCACACCATAGGCATTCTAATTCTTACCCCAAAATGAATAAAAGGCTCATTGTAAATTGAATCATTTGTTGATGATATAAACATTGTCAGCGCTTAGTTGCAACATCTTGTCACTTCCTAATAACATCTGAAGCTATATACTATGTAGCAATCTTCCTTGTGTGATTTTTTTGTATAACAAACTACAAGTAGGTTTAAGTAGGACAATGTAGTGTGTGCACAATGTGTGTATTATTATTTGAGTACACATTTTTTTAAGTTGTTTGATGACGATGATTTTTTTCTACTCAATTACTATCCACCCACATTGTGTTAAAACTAAGTAAACTATTATTGTATGCATATGCTAATCTTTTACAGCTAAGTGTATACATGTATAATAGTATATTTCGAATTTCAAATCTGTAGTAAATGCCACATAAGTTTGGTTGATGGAGTGCTAGAAAGTAAAGTTTATAGTTATTGCAAATTCTTATAATAAGCTCTTTTTGCGAGATTATCTCTTTCACTTCTGGAAAACAAGATGCCATCAAGTCCAAATAACACATGCTTTACTCCTTCTCTTATAGATCGTTCAATAGTATTTATAAAAAGTCAGGAAGAGAAAATAGGAAAATGTAAACTACACATTTTTGCGTAAACATAGAAATATGTTGTTAGTTTCGTATTACTCACAAACTTTTACAGAGCATTGACTATAGTTTATATGTAATCGTGGGTGTCTTATTGTGTAAATGTTTCTCTCAATACTCAACCAGCTTAAATGTACAAAAGACTAAAATCCAGTTAAAATTGAGGTAGGTAGAATTTGCAGAGAGCTATCTACATGTAGTAAATATATAATAAGCTCTTTCGCCTCTGGTTTTGTATACAGGATATAATCATCACATATGAATGACTAATTTAGAATGAGACATGTATAGACACACTAACTAAGAATATCATCAGAACAGCATGCTAACAATAAAATGACTTAACTGACAGCAGTCTTGTCAATAATAAGTTCGATGAGTCAAAACTTGGCTTTACAAGAAGGAAGACGAAAGAAGAGAAGATCATCACTCTATAGCTGTCTATATATGATTCATTTTTATGCTTCCTACGCACTTATTCTGTAGAAGAGTTGTAAGAACGCCTTTTATTTTCTTATTTTTTGCTGTTTATTCCTTCCATCAGTCATTTATATTGTGAGTGAGTTAGGTCATTTTAGGCAGCTTCAGGCCAAGAGCAACACTATATCTTCAATTCCTGTCGATATAGATTGCTGCATTTTGCCTATGTGTATTAGCGTAGGTGATCTTGTCTTGACTATAGATACAAGTTCAGGTTTGATTTTTGCACGTTTATTGAATCTAATATTATCTATATTGTTTGCACTGAGGCTGAAACTATAGAAGGCAATTTATCATACTGTTGTTATAGATTTCCACACATAAATATCAATCACGTTACACGAGGAACTCCAGCTAAACTGGAAAGCTGAAAGTAACACTGAATGAGTTGGCGTATCGCATTATTATTCTATGTGTTTTTCTAAATTCATTCCTTTTTGTTTTAGCGTATAGTTTGAATATATACAGAGTTACGTATTTAACATGGAATTTTAATGTATTCATACTTAAGAGATGAGTGTAGTGGCAACACCTTGACACTTTCTAAAGACGATTATCTTTGAAATATTAGATTAGATGGGCAAAAGAGCACGTAATATAAATTGTGGGGTACCAACAAAAAAAATTGTTTGGTGATGCTTCATTTTTAGTAGATGACATTTATTCAAAAACATCCAGTTTGGATTAACGTCATTCATCACATAGGACAAGATTTGAAACAAGACTCTATAGAAAAGTTATGTATTGTTCATTTTCCTCCGTGCTAACGAAAGACGGGCTTAAATTACGCTTGCATAATGACATTTGTCGTGTGACCATTTCCCATTTTCTTTCTCTTATATAAAAGCGTCCGTATGACTTCAAAAGTGGTGAAAAAATCTATTGTTGTAGTGGGCGTAAGGCAAATTTGTGTAGAAATTTT
>VCNE01002753.1:0-23651 GCA_009869805.1 Oncopodura yosiiana
ATATGTTCTTGATGACAATTATTATTTTATATTGAGTCTTCTTAGGATGGACACTGAAAAGTCTCATCTTTTTTTAGTAATTGGGGACGTTGCATAACATCTCAATATTTGGTTACATGCTTCATGGGTAATGCCTTAATAATGTTGTTTTAACCAAGAAGGACATCATCATATACATCCTCTTGCAATTTGTACATTTAGTGGACATTTATATATTTTTTCCACTGAATTGAACTCAAGCTAATTTTTTTATTTTTGCATGACTATTAAATTACTACTCTCTAACCTTTGCACAGCAGTATATACGTTTTTACAAGTTGTTGCTGTAATAAAAGAAAATTTTCAAGTGTAACCATTTATTATTACACTCTGTACGCACTTATCTTTTTCGCCTCCTTATATAAGCGTTTATAGTATACAAGTTTTGACTTTGCAACAATATTGATTTCGGCACTCAACTCATCTTTTTCTTGTTGTTATATCCTCTAAAGTGCAAATATATACTTTTCTTGATGATGACTATCACTAAAATTTTTTTATATTCACTTACTTCATCATTTCAAGAGCACGCTTTATGTATTTAGTAACTTTTATTATGTACCTAAAAGATCGTATCAAAATAATCAATCAATTTGACTTTTTTGGCTTGTAAGTACTTTTAGTATAGATACTATATCTACTATAGTTGTTGGTGGTAGTAAAGTGTGTGATGATTATTGATTACCAACGTCAAAGGGCCGATCCTACGCAGCACTTTATATTAAGATTGTTTATGAAAATGTTGAAGTTTACAACAAGCATTTGATTACTTACAAACTTTTGCGGTAATCTAATCATAAATTCATACAGCACCCCTTGAAGTTTTTAAAGTTCTCAAAGTGCTACATGTCTTTTTTTTCTTTTTCATATGAATTCAATATATTTATGCGCATATTTTACAACCAAACAAATTTCCAATTTGCATTTGGATGTCAAGTCTTGTTGTTGTCCACCATTCTATGGATTAGCATATGAGCACGAAGTTTATGAAGTAATTATTTTTACTATAAGTAAGATTGCATTAAGTCAGAGTCTACTTATTCTCTATACTTCATTCATGTCCTACTATTACATACAAGTTGTTGTAAAAATTGTTGAATGTTCATTGTCCTTGACAAAGTGGACGTTTGATAAAGAAAGAGAGAGAGAATTATATAGAGACATCAAAATATTATATTCTATTTGCTTGCTGGTATATCATCTTCTCTCAATCCATCAAGTGCTCAGATCATATGTATATTTTATTTGGGCTCATTACGCTCACTTATAACAATCCTTATAACAATCATGTAATAACATCAACTGTCATTTGTTATCAATGAATCGTCATTGGCTTCTGCTTGTTGTTGTTGCTGCTGCTGCTGTTGGTATGTGTGTGGGAAAGTGAAAAAGAGCTTCAAGACCTCAACAAGTTTGTCTTGTCTTACACTTAAAAGACTTGAGACAAGAGTTATTTGTTCATCTTGTGTCGTCATTCTTATTATATACCTAACTTCAATAATGAGCACGTAATGTAGTCAGCAGATGATAAAATTTTTCAAAATGAGGTTTAGANAGTCAGCAGATGATAAAATTTTTCAAAATGAGGTTTAGATAAGGGTCTCATGTCTTATTCTGCATTGCAAAAGATGAGAGATGAGATGAGAGAAGGACACATACCATGTTAGTTCCATTAACAATACAGGTCATCATTTTATATAATAAGTATCGATGTTGTTGTTGCTTCTTCTTCTTCTTGTCGATCATTCTAGGTCATTCTTGTGTTGACTTAATGCATTTTCATTCAACTCATCATTACTTTATACTACTGTTACTTTTATACCCTTACTTACAAATAGAAAAATAATCAAAAAATAAACATTTCAAATTCCAAACACGTAGGTCACATTCTATCTACTAAAATGATTGTAATTAAATGGTACATAAATCTCAAGGTGCCCCAAATTATATTGATGGTTAAAAGATGCTCAATTAAATTGCAACAACTCCAATATGCAATGTCGACATTTCATTACCGTCAACATTAATTTATCAATTTGACTAACGTTAATGATGAGTTCAAATTACACTTAAGTGATTCACTACTTAAAAATGGGTGAGGCATATATTACATGAATATTTCAAAGATGATTACGAAGAAAAGTGAAAGCGAGTAGACAGCTTTTGTTGGTTATGTAGAAGTTTTAGTAGTGCTAATCATCATCGTCTTATGTCTTGACAAGTAGTTTTTGAGTTTGTTATGCAAAGCTTTATATATATAGAAGAAATAGTATTACCACATTAACTACTCGTGTGCTATTTAGTAATACGTTGTTGCTAACCTGGATTTTCCTCATTGATAGTAGTATTAAAAATTCATGTAGTAACAAATGCGTATGTAAGGTAAAGTAGGAAGACAGAAGTATTAGAACTAATATTTTGATAGTTTGAACTCATCATCCATCCAACAAGATCACATGCTGAGTCCAAGTGACATTTAGTCAAGCAAAAATCCATTCATATAAATATTATACATTGTATAAGAAGAGAGTCTCACATAGTGAGTCTCACAGCTTGAAAGAAAAGAAAGAGGAATCTCACACATTGAGAAAATTGAATAATATTTAACTCCGTATATGAAAGATTAGAACAAATAATAAGCAATGAGTAAAAGCGTATATATGATATATTCTTCTGCCTTACATGTATGTCAAAACACAGAGATGATAAGACTGTGTTTAGCATATAGTCATATAATATAATAAGAAATGTTTTTGAGTGAGTCAATGAAAAGTACAAAATATATATTCTGTATTATGATGATGACGACTTGAGACTTTTCTTTTCAATCTCTCAATGAAAAATAACAAGTTGAATAAGGTATTACACATTTTATACTTGAGAGAGTATAAATATATGTACGTCCATTTGTATGGATAATACACTAAAAGTCATAAAGCTTTATTGAGTATGTGATATGATTGACTAAATTACTCTTTAGTTTTTAGTTTGTCATTATTACAGTACATTACACATTACAACAACAAGTTGGAAATCACTTAGTCATCTATAGAGTTAAAAAGCAGATGAACACTATATGCTAAATAGTATGTATATATGATCGATTGATTGATATCATGTCTTTTAATATATACTGTTACTTTTCTCTTGTTGTTGTTGTGTTCTTGTACTAAATGTGATTTATCAAAGACTTTATTCCATTTAAGGTATAGATGAGAGAGAAGAGAGAAGATTCAGAAGCTTCAAACACATGTTTTAGTAGTAAGCCAATGTTATGTAAACTCATTTGAGATCAGTACAAAGTGATACAATAACATAAACATTTAATTTATATGCATGCAGTTCAATTAGGAATTTTGAAGGTTGTAATTAGAAGGTAATTTACTTTGCCAGTGTCGTATTAGTTAGATTGATCGTTTATGACCAAATTATTAATTAACAAAAGTTATTTTTGTTTCAAGTTAAAATACGTTAAGAAGCACGATTCTGGTTCTAAATATGGAATTATTATTTAAAACTTGGAATAAAATACACGATTCCTTAAATCAGGTACCGTACAATTACTCATGTGCAATTAGCCCTTAAATAGACAAAATGAGACTCTCTGTAGTTAGATTGCAAAAAAAGACAGCCGCCCAGAAGCACTTGGCATGAGTTCACTTTAAAATGTTGTGAGTATTGAATTGTGATCTATTAGCTACTGAAAGAATAAAAAATGACACAAGACACACCATACAAATCAACGCTCAAGATGAATTGAAATGAAACATGTAGTTATGTATAGTAGTATTAGCCTACATAGAATTCCATCAGAGATAGAGACAAGAGAAGAAATGAAAATTGGTCAAATCGAAAACAAATAAGTTTCGCAACAACTGCAAGTCATTGAATTCACCAATTCATCTTTTGTTGTATGAAGTTTCTTTTCTCTGTCTCTCTCGCGTGTGCATTATATACAAATCCTAATAAACCTACTTTAAAGATGTGCGTATTCTTAGAAGAAGCATGATACTTGTAACTATATAGAGGGTTGCAAATCTTGTGTATTATTATGTCAAGCTTCTTGTAGTTGAAGTATAGTAGCAAAGTCTACTGTGTCATTAACCATCTCTCCTCTAACATAAGACACTAAATAAGCCGACAACATCATTTTAGCATTACTTCAAATAACACTTGAAACCTATTTCCTATTGTAAAAAATGTTAGTATATAGTATTATATGGATATGTAGTAGCAGAATATAAAATATGAAATATGAAGAAACAAACAATAGCCCAAAAAGATCATTAAGGATGAAAACCGCTATTAACTTCCACTATCTCTTTATAAAGCTTATTATAATGACTTATATAATATATTTCTCTCTCTCTCCCTATTCCTTCTTTACTCTAATGTTTTAGTTAAATCATAAAACTTGATGTAAAACCTTTCCTTTTTTCCTAGCACTCTGCTTTGTTTCCTGTCCATTGTTTGTGTATTTTCTGGTTCAAAAATCAATCATTGAAATTACCTATTGACTACTTATGTATATATTTATGAGCGTTTGAAAAGTTATGACGGCGTAGGTAGAATCTGTTAAAAGATTTTGTGTCAAGATTAGAAAAGAGATCAAAGGGTAGAGTCATTTGACTCTTTTTGTACTAATTCATGAGTGATCTTTGACTTTATTTAGTTCTGATTCGTGTAGAGTACATTTTGGTGACATATCCGTGTACATTGTGTCACATCATCAGATTAGATCAGTTGATGACAAATTTCATTAAGTATGCAATTTGCATGATATAATGTAAGTAGTGAAAGTTAAATCGGATTTTAAATTGAAATTTAGTTTTAAGTAGCTCGACGACGTTTATTTTTAATTTGACACAACATGTTCCAGATAAACAGATAAATCAGTTACGTTTCGTAATGGTCGACTAAAAGTATACACACAGATAAACTTAATGCCAATTATTGTATATTTTCAGTATGCCTTAGCATTTATATTCATTATCATAATGCACAAAATTATGCAAGACCAAGTGCAAAAGAAGCAAACATCAATTATCTATTCTGTATTCATAATACAATTTATCTATATACTATTTGTTATTTGTGATCGTGCCTGGAGCAAAAGACACGTGCTTAAGACCAAGTGTAAAAGAAGCAAACATCAATTATCTATTCTGTATTCATAATACAATTTATCTATATACTATTTGTTATTTGTGATCGTGCCTGGAGCAAAAGACACGTGCTTCTGTTAAAAAGTTGCATATTGTATTATTTGATGAAATTCCTAAATGTATTACATCACAATACAATATGAAATCAAGCTAATTGTCAACAACTCCTTAATTGACATTCTGATTCTCTTTTCTACTTCGTCAAGCACTCTCTCTCTCTCTATTTATCTACTTATTTATTTATTTATCAAATCTCAGGTCAAGTTTACAAAAGTATTTTCATCTTATATAATAATAATAGTATGCAAATGACAAAAGAATATTCACAACTAATATATAATGCAAAGTTTGAGTTATTAAGGAGCAGTAATTGGGATTGAGAGCAAAATAAGTTGTAGTTGGAAATTGAATAGAAGCTCTTCATTATAATAGGAGATTGTACTACTGTATTATTCATCAATGAGAAAAATGACATTGTAATACAATAACAGATGCACTCATTCGCATAAGCGTGGAAGTATTATAAAAATTTTTAATGTAGTAAGAATACAAGACGAAGTGACTCGTAAAAATTTTGTTGTATTATTCTGTGTCTCTCTTTTTCATATGAAATTGTAATGATGATGATGAGAGAGAGATAAGAGGGGTAAAATCACTGAAGCTAGCTAAAGAAGTTATATTTTGAGAATTTAAAATATTATTAAAATCCATCTCTCTCTCTCTCTTCTAGTAGTAAGTGAGAGTATATTATTCATCAATGAGAAAAATGACATTGTAATACAATAACAGATGCACTCATTCGCATAAGCGTGGAAGTATTATAAAAAAATTTTAAGAATACAGGACGAAGTGACTCGTAAAAATTTCGTTGTATTATTCTGTGTCTCTCTTTTTCATATGAAAATGTAATGATGATGATGAGAGAGAGATAAGAAGGGTAAAATCACTGAAGCTAGCTAAAGAAGTTATATTTTGAGAATTTAAAATATTATTAAAATCCATCTCTCTCTCTCTCTTCTAGTAGTAAGTGAGAGTAGTAATGTATATAAAGAGAAGTGAAGTGTGTGTTATGAATGCTCACGACTTGACCATCATATCATGGCATATAAGATGCAATTATGTCTAATTCTATAATATATGTGCATTCAGTGAGTTTTCATATACTAACCAAAATGTAATAAGCCATACAACACTACAGACGAATATACAATGTAGTATAAAGATGACAGTGTTTTGTAATAATACGAGTGTTAAAGTCAAATATATATTGTTAGACATAATGGCTTGGTCAAAATTGAGGACAAAAAGTCATTTTTTGTAGGTGAGGCATAATATTATATAATATCAATACACAGATTGAGTGGATTTAGAAAAGAGTCGTGTTCTAAGCGTTTTTACACTGCTTTACTGACTCTGAAATATTTTTATAAATGTATAAATAAATTCTTTAATAACAATAACAAATGCTTCACAGCTTTTCTACATTTTTAATGCATATATTTTTATTCTTTTCATTCCTTGAAGCAATAAGAATAATTGAAACGTTTAGAGAGATGCTCATATCCATTCATTTGATTGTATGTATGATGCAAAACTTGACATTTTACTATTATTTGATGTGGTTTCAATTTTCAATACTATACACATGACACTTTACACTTTTTCTAAAGAGATATTATGTACTACAATACAACCGTGGCATTGGCACATTTAGTTTCCCTTTGGCTACAAAAGAAAAAAGATGATGACGACTTTTTAAAAAAACTTTTGTAACTCTTTTGCTGTCTATGTGACACCTACAAATTGTGACAAGATATCAAGTATCAAGCATCATATATAATATTGCGCGAATTGTACAATTTACTGGGAGTGGAATCACACATGTAGTTTTATTGCCTGTAATGACATCGATTAGACTTTTATATTTTCTTACGTCTTTATCTACTAGTACCAATTAGAATATTATTTTTTAAGTTTTATGAATTTTTCGGCAGAGTAGAAAAATGAATGATATTAACATAATAGTGCACTCCTCATTATTGGCAAATTGTTGGAAAAGTAATGATCTGGTTTGACTCCCTGTTGTGAATACTAGTAGTGACAATGCTAAATACTTTGGCTGATGTTGAGGGAGGTGAGTCAGAACAGAAATTGAGAGTGAAAGATGTCTCACTTTGCCCTCAATGTAAGGAATGCAAAGTTAAAGTTACTTTAGGTAGTAGAGAGTGAGTGATGTTGATGTTATGTAAAAAAATGAGATAACGTATACATATATAAGGGATTGTATCTTAAGAGAAGCTTGACGCATCTATATGAAGATTCTATATGTTGGTTGAGAGAAGATCTTTTACGAAGAAGACAATGATGCAGATAATGTAGCAACTAATGTACTTTTATATAACTTACCTTGCGTTCGGATTCTCCTCCCTCAGTATATAAATGAATGACAGGGCCCTTCATTGCGAATCATAATCAACAAAAACTTCAAGCAAGACAGTGGGCATTAAGAAGAGAGATTCTCAGTGGTGAAAATACAATCAAAAAAAGTTCACAGTTTTTAATCAACTTTATCTATTTCTCAAGGTGGGCTTAATTCGATAATAATTACAATTTGTGTGATAATTGGCAAATATTAGCAAAAGTGTTTTTGCTTCTTGATTTTAATTAAGTGATACTAATACTCATAATTTTTGTGTAGTTTTGTGCCTTTTTGAACTGCTTTTCAGTTTTGTGAATTTCTTTATTTTTTTAATTTGTGAAATTTTTGTGTTACAATTTGTAGACTAGTCAACAGCTTGAAGAACTGCATCTCTAATCATGTGGAAGCTCAGCTTAGTCTTTGGTAAGTATTTTCTGTAGGAATAACACTAGCAAAAGAATACAAGAACATAATGAATCATTAGTGCAACCTTAATTATCACGTGTTGACTCGTAAATCTATCAGTAGAGTGAAAAATCTCACAATTTTTGCAAAACTCCAAGGATAACCAAGTTAATGATCCAGTACGAGTTAGTATCTTACTGAATTCCTGTTTCAGCATTTTTACTATAGTCTCATATCACTGAAGGACTTTAAAGTGATTCAACTATAAAATGAAATCAGCTAATGAATCTGATATCAAAGTCCTGATTTGTAATGTACTAAAACTTGTTTCAAATAGTAAAGAGTTATGATATGAGTATATATGATACATGCATGCGTATAATTGATTTCAATCAGAAAGTCAAAAGTTATTAGAAATAAAATTGTAGATAAATGATTGAATATATTAAACACAGCAGCAGCAATAGTGATATGATGTAAATCTAATTGAATATGATTATCAAAAAATTCTTTTTTTTCTCTTTAGCTATTGTCTTCTTCACTCATGCCGCCTTGGGTGTTCATCACAGCAGGGTATGTTAATATTACTGTTTGTTTACATTCTCTCATTTATTATATTTCAACCAGCGGAATCAAATTATTGTCTACACACACCGCATTTTATTTATTATGATACTAGTTTTGCAAAAATGTCTCACTTTTCCCAATTGAGTCTAAAGGTTTAGTTATTTGGCAAATTGTATATCAAATGAACTACAGTTAGATTATTTTGAATGAAGCAACAAATTCCAACAATGTTTCCAATACGAGTCACTCAAAGTATTATTGTGACTGAATCATTTGCTATTATTATTAGTAGCAGTTTAGTTTCTACCTGATCCTGTGAATTTATCTCATTGTGGTCACTGCACATTAGCACACGTGGAGTACATTTATTTTGTTATGCTTTGCTACTCCTACAACTCATTTATGATATTTTTTAAATCAAATTGATTAGTGACAGAGATCATCTCTGAGAGATGTGGTATATTACGTCGGATACACACCTGGGAGTTCGATAAAGATGACACAAGCGTGCTTGACCTACTGTCCTTTTTCATTATAATGACAACGACAATGAGTAGCTTTGGCAGATGAATGCTCAAAAGTCTCACTATATTATACACTACCACAAATACAGCGACTCAATTCACTTTTCAGATAATTGCATAATTTCATTTAGTAAAAACTTTAGGTAGTAGCATCGTTGAGAAAATGAAATTAAAATATACGTTTTAAAATTAAAGTGTAGACTCAGTCAGAAAGAGTGAAAGTGACAGTTTTAGCAAATAACTATGACACATCTGTAATGTGAGACTTTATGAAATTTTTACCTTTTATGTTTTAGATCGCCAAAAGGCAAGCAGAAGGAGGACCTGAGGAAAATAATGATTTGGAAGAACAACCTTTAGGTTTACCATCTAACTCAACATCTATCCGAGCAAATATTGTAGACACATTTTCTTGTGATGACAAAGTTTATGGATACTATGCTGGTTAGTATTATATAACTATCTTTTTTCTGATCTGATGTAATATAAGACTCTGTGTCATATTGCTAAATAATACTAAATAGATCTTCCTACTATATTAGCTTTGTGCTACTTGGTTTTTCATTTATAAAGTAAAATTATTATTGTCCTGTGGTGTTGAATGTATGTACAATTTTCCTAATTTTGCAACATTTTTCTTCTTCAATTTCAATTTCTTTGGCATCTAAATTGCTTATATTACACTTATTGGCTAGAGGCATTCAATTTACTCATCTTTTTTGTATATGTGTACATTTCCGCATCTCTACTGATCGATTAAATGGTTTAAATGATAAAGATGTAAGTTAGTGATATAATATACGTTAACTAGTGTTCTAAAGCTAAAGGATAGACAAATAACAAACAGACAGTTCTCATTAGAAAGAAATTAGCATATATTGTTTTGGCTTGCGTAACTGAAAATGCAAATTTACTCAATTTTACTGCAAGTGTGGCTTCTTGTGATTCTATCTACTATAGCTAAAATGACATTTCTTATCTTCATTTACTCACCGCTTTGGCACTTTTGAGCTTTTGGCACTATCCAAACTTGTATAAGCACAAGGTTAAGCAATTGGCTTTGTAATTGATGAAGTTGATGAAGCATTTTGTTTAATTCCGTGTTGGCTTATGAAGATGACTACTTGTTATTTATTTAGTAATACATCCGTGAAGAGATGAGTTTTGTTTGAAAAAAAAGTTGCTTTGCTTGAGCCATGATTTATTGACTAATGCATACTAATTGTATGTGAGTTACATGATAGAATGACATTTGTACTTTGTCGTGAGTATTTATCCACATTTTATGTCGTGCCGATAGCTTAAAGGCTTGGCTTCAATTGAGTAATTCATTTTCTGGAAACTTGCATAATTTAAATTAAAATCCGGTATACTACAAAAAATTTATTATTTCTTTTCCTTTTGCAGATGTCGACAATGACTGTCAGGTGAGTTGTTAAAAAATATGTTCTTCAGAGGAGGCTACCGACTAAAAATCAACTCGAAAAATCTGACATATGATGTGAATTACCAAATACTCTATTCAATATAATGTTCTTGTAGTGACATGACATGTAATTACGTTGAGCAATGATTGATGGATAGATTATGAGTTTGTTTCAATGTGCTTTCAAATTTCAATGAGAGTATATAGACTATAAAACACGAGTTTGTCTTATGTCGTCGTCGGTATGTTGAAAAAAATTTTGATACACATTTAGAAAGAATGTTACATAGTTTTTAAATTTGAGTTTTGAATAGACAGAGAAGAAGAAAGTAAAGAGTGCCGATTTAAATACATATATATTATATGAGTACAACAACTGATGTGTTTGATAAACGGTAGCTAATTAATAATAACACATGTATTTAATTACAGGCTACTTGTATAGAATTAAAAATGAGCTAGATTACAGATTGTAAATTGAAGAGATGGCAAGAACAGATTTCATTTATTTATGCAATAATGTTTTGAGTTGATGAGGAGTTACTCTGTAAACACCAATTAGTGTCACAATAGTTATGATGATATGTTTAAGTTTTAATACAACAACAGTCAAGCGTTGATTATATATAGACGACACGAATCAAAAAAATTTCCTTATTGATAATTAAAAATTTCACTTCCTTTAGATCTTCCATGTTTGCCTTCCAACAACTTTTGCTGATGGATCAAAGAAAATGTTTAAATGGAGTTTCATATGTCCTGAGGAAACTATTTTTAATCAGGTCAGTTCTAATTTACGACAATGCTCTAATTTAATTTTTGAACGACCTGAATTAATTTCAATCTTTTTGATTTTTAAAACAGGAAAGTTTCACTTGTGCTAGAGCAGAAGGTATAATTCTCATTTAATAAGTTTAATTAGTTATTTGAATCATATTCTAATTTGATTGTTTTAAAGATGCTGTTCCATGTGCTGAAGCTCCAGCTTTATATTCATTAAATGACAACTTTGGAAAAATCCCTGAAAGAAGCAGTGAACCAGAAGAAACTCAGCCAGCCAGTAGCTAATTAGTTAAAAGCTATATGTTTTAGTTTTATAAGAAAAATTAGAAAATGGTAAAATATAAATACACAAATATAAAATAGGCTGAAATGTAATAATGACACTTAAAAAAACTTAATAATGCAAAGAGATATTATTTACATTGTACATTGATGATTATAGTTTTTTTTGTTTTGTGCCAACTTCTTACTTACGTTTACTTTTATAGTTTAATATAATTCAACAGTTTCAACAATTTTATTTTTTTTTCTTAATACTTATACATAAATATTTTTCTAAGCCCTGTAAATTTTGACTTGAATATTGCATTTGAACTATATTTGATGACATTATTAATTAATTAATTAATGGTATTTTGTTAGAGTGAGAATGACAGAAATTAAATAAAGAAAATAATATGTGAAATAAGGTCTATAATATCTGTCACAGAGTCCAGGAGAATATCAACAACAGAAATGAGTCTATGAAAACAATTTATAAATACGGCTACGCTTCAGAATCAGCAATGTCAACATCTGCCATCATATCTTCTGCAGTTCTTAAATCAATAGCAAATTTTCTTGGTTTTGGCATTGATACTTTTCCTTCATTTACACTCTCAGAGAATTTATTAAATGCAGCTGCTAATGAATATGTTAATGATCTTGCTTTTGCTCTACTGTCGCACACAAATGCGTGACATCTGAAAGGCAATGTGGATGATGCTGAAGTAATTGTATTTTGTACAGTCGTTGCTGAAGATGAGGAATTGTCACTTTTTGCTAGAGGTTCAGACTTGACAACAACTGAAATAATATAAAAACAAAAACATTAATTAATTATTAAGAAGTACATTGTTTAAAACTCAAAGCTCAGGGCACTCATAATTATTATTGTAAGCATCGTTCAACGAAAACTCAAAAAATAATATTGTTAGCTTTTACTGAATAGACAAAATTAGTTGGCGCTGTAGTTCTACATAATTCATAAAGCTCGACCAAAGACACAAAATGAAACTAAAAATATCAAATTCATAAAAGAACTTACTCATTGCAAAAACTCTCGTATAAACTAGGTCTTGTACACCATAGCTCACACATTCTATTGCAAATTTTCCATTTAATGGCTTAGGATTAGTATTTGCAGGGCATTGAGGCATTGGAGAAACATTGATTCCTGATTCTGTCACTTCCATTTTGAGAAGAGGTAAAGGTATTTCAGGATTTGTTGATAATGCTCTTTTGGCTTCAGCTACCATCTCATCTACTGGATCACGAGTATACTTTATTCCCCACAGATTACTATAAATCACAAATAATTACGTAAATACAGAGAATTTGCTTAATATTAAAGAATATATTCTTACTTGGTTTCCTTTGCTCCTAAATATTTCACTACGAAACGCTGAAAGTATTGTCAAATATTATATTATTAAAATGTCTTACAATTTTCAACTTTTATTTTATACCTGAGGTAAAGAAATTTGAGTAGGATCAACTTCTGTAGCTTTACTAGATGAACTACTTGGTGATTTTGACTGATTTCCTGTTGTAGTTCCAGAAGAACTTTTAGTATGCTTTAACATTGTGCTATTTTGTCTCTTTTCTGTAGTTTCTGGACTAGTATGTTGAATTGACAATTTTTCCAAAGGAACTGTTGAAAATAAAACAACAAGAGAAGAGAACATTAATTCAACATGCCTCTTATCCAAATGCCAATGAGATTTATATATTTTTTACTCTCAAAGCTCTCTGAGCTTTGATTCTCTGATGAGTTACAATTCATTCCAAATATAATAGAAAGGAAACGGACATTACGTCACATAATTATTTTATACTATATACATTAAGCACATACCATCATTTGGGTGGAGGTTTTTATTGTCATCAATTGCATTACTGTTGCTTCTGTTGCTGTTTTTTGTATTGTTGCTCCTGATGTTACTACCACTATTATTGTTATTCATTTGATTCTCTTCCACTTGTTTCTGACTCTGCTTAATCTTTCTGTCTACATATCCAAAATCCTCCATGACTGAGTTTTTTGAGTTTGATATATATGGCACTGGATGAAGTATATTCTTTTATTCGTCAACAACTACAAAGTTAGATAACGACACGAGTCAAATTTCAAACCTGTCATGTGCAACAGTCATTATTATTATTATTACAAATGTACTATGTAACATTCATCAGCAAAAAGTGCATTCAAAAAGCTTTATTCTAATTCTAAAGCATGTCGGATGGGCGTAAAAATTTATTCAGCTACTTTTTTCAAAGAATCTCTAAATTCAATAAGAGACATCTCAGCCATATCTTATAGATTTTTTTGTAGTAAACCTGATCTAAATCTCAGAGTGGATTTGCATTGAAAATTGAAAGCCACGACCTTTTCGGAAACTTTCAAACAACTATATTTTGTTTATCTCGACCAAATTTCGTAATAAATCAAGGTGAAGAATAATAGTAGTTAAGAGAGAGAGAGAGCTAAAATAAAACTTGTTCTTTTTTTGGTAGGTAGGTGTTAACAGGTTGTAAGTAAGTAAATAGATTTTGAGACTATAAGTAAAGTAAATAGAAGAAGAAGTAAGAGTTGAACACACCTTGTGTCAATAATAATGTATTTAGTAAGTGCAATAATGAAATCATGCTGGTGGCTTGTATTATATAATTGAACACAATACAATTCACAATGTCGTGACATGTGCTACATTCAATTTTATTTCTATATAACATTATTATTATTATATACACTTTATAAACTTTAATAGTCTAATCTCTCTCTCTATCCACAAATAATACTCATAAATTCTATATCTTTGACACAGTTTCTCATTTCCTTTCAATTTCCAATCTCAAATGAACTATATTTCCCACACACTCTTTTCCGAAAAAAGTCACATTTATCACTAACCACCTGTAAAATTCTAACCTCAATTTAATCAACGAGTCTCTCTGTACGTTATGTTACATTCATATTATAGAGTTAGCAGCAGGTGTACCTTGACAAATTTGCTCTTTGTTGCAAGACATGAGCACAGATTATTATTCTAGAGTAATGTAATGTTGTTAGTGCATATATAGAGCATGAGCTAATAGTAGTTAGACATAACAACAATCTAAATCTAATAATGTTAAATGAGTTAAATGTATATAGTATATATATGAGAGCAAAACCAGAAGGAATTTATTTATTCTTTACCTGTATTTTGACGGAAGAAGTGTAGTATTCACCATTTCATGAGGGCGTTATTATACATATCTCTATCTCTACTACTACAACATTAAATTAGCATTACTGAGAAAAAAGATACAAAGTAAACAAACATCAAAACACACTAGGCACAAATCCAATAAGTGCACTACACTGACAATGTGAGATAATTTATAGTAAACTTCTGAGTGAGTAAGTTGACTACTTGATAGATTGTAAGAGAGTAAATATGCAGTCAGTCTTGTGTGTATATTTATTGGCTGTGTGCACTTTTAAACTTTTATGATGATGATGATGATGACAAGTTGCCAGAGAATAATTCTGACGACTTTACTCCTTTTTTCTCATCAGTTGTGTGCGAATGAGATCTCTGCGAAAATGGAGCGACCAAGAGTCCACAAAAAAAATTCTTTTACAAACTGATTGTTGTTACAATGGAATGGTGAACTGGGAATGACATTCAAGATGAAAAAAACGCGTAACAAAATATCACAAGAAGAAGAAGAAGGTGGTGTAATAATATAATATTGACTAGAGTATAGAGTAGTAGTAGTAGCCCTAAGTAGTGGCAATTTTATGCTCTATTGTATTATTGTTTGATGATTGTCTCTACTGTAGAATGAATTGGACACGTACTCAACTGATACGCAAGGGAGCATTTAACAACAAAGTTATATTTTAAAGAGTTCTAGCTATACACAGAAGAGTTGAATGAGAGAGAGAGAGACACAGAGACGAATCTTATCTAATTCAATTACCTTTCAGCTATCTTACTAATGCCACACCAAGGACTTTAAACATGACACAGAAGAGTCAGCATAGTATGTAGATAGAATTCAGCAACTTTATAATATGGGCTAGGCTGTAGGGCAGGCCACAGAAAAACATTAGGCAGGAGAGGTCTAATATTTTCTAACCTCCAAAGTGAAAATGAAATATTGTACAGTTTGGTTTATAATAATAATGATAATGGCAAAGGTAATATCTTATGGCATCCTATAGTTCAAACACATAAATACGACATACTACTACTCTATACTACAATGTACAACAAATTGTATTCAAATGTATAATATCTGACCAAGTCAGCAAAAGTATATGTATATAATGACATAGCCCAATATATTTATGACTTGTACATATGCAAATGCAAAATGTATATATGCTTGCTCTCAATGGTATTTGCGTCATGATATAACATGGCAGTTTTCTGAGTTATTAGCAGTATTTGCCCATCAACTGCAATAGCAACAATTGTACAAAAGACAAGTTTTACATTATAAGCGTAAAGCATATTTTGTAGCACACATACTCATATACTACGGTATATGAGTAATATACAGGTAAAGTAGCAGAAAAGTCGTCAAGATAAGAAAAAGTTTTTAGAGTGATATGATAACAAAATGACATAGAAATAAGAGACACGGCCAGCAGTAGAGTCAGCATAAAAGTTAGTTTTGTAGTACAAAAACACCATTGCATTGTTGTTTTGATATCATCTCAAGTTGCTTTGCTGGTTTAGTTAAATGTTATTATCATTTCAACTGAATTTATACTAATAGTGCCAATGTAGATAAAAATCTATATGCTAGAAATTCTCTGACTGTGTTACATTGAATTAGAATATTAAAAAAAAGTTACAAAAGATTAACAAATATGATATCTTTACACTCTTACCAGAGTTGCTACTATGCAAACTTATATAATGAGCTACGGCTGATATGACATTTCCTACTAAAGAAATACGCATTTCATTGTGAGTTGACGTAATGCGTAAATATCTACTATAGTAGTCACCAACCATTATTGTCACAAGTTGAATTGGAGAAATTTAGAAAATTTTTTTGAGCGAGACATAATATAAATCACACCTGTGACAGTAACTACAGTGGCAATGTCCATATATGAGAATGCGATCTAATAAGATGAGAGGTGGACATTACAGCATCAAAAAGTGACACAAGTGTAAGTAATATTACAACATGAATGAATGAATGATTGTCATGAAATCTAATCTTTATCAAGTTGAAAGCAATATCATCGGGCACTGATTGATTGTTGTATTAAATGTCACATTATACGCAACACATAACAAGGATATAAATTTTGAGTTTCCTTGCTTAGGTTTACAATTTACAAAGCTCAATATCATATTTTTTCTTTCTATTTGATATTTATCAGATGAAGATTAATGTTTATAAAGACCTTCAGTTTCTACATATATCCGACTCAAAAGATATGAGACTTTTATCTCGCTCGTCTTTAACGAAGTAACCTACAATATTTAAACATCCTCATTTCAAGACGTTACTTCCTGAGTAGATAAATGCTATTAATTTGTAATTGTCATTTTCAGAGTTTGAAGAAGAATTATTACTTCTTGACAATACTCACCTTAAATATTGTTTTGTATCTACTCAAATTCGGCAATTTGTTAACTCAAAATACAATTCAAGTCAAGAGATTAACTAGGTCAGGGTAAATAAATATTATTTAGTCAGTAGTAAAACCAGTCGTAATTCTTAATATAGTTTCTTTATTTAAAGTTTTAAATATAGAAACAATTGTTGCATATAATAATACGCCTTACCTGAACAAATCACAAGAAAGGTCAACAACTAAAACTAACTATGTATTGTTCTTCTAATATAAAGTCGACAGTGACAGGAATAATAAGAGTAAACAAACAAACCTAGTATATACCTCTGTATAGCTAATAGTAATACTAATACTCAAATGTAATTATTATTATGTCAGAATATTTCCTTGAGACAAATATAAACTCTATGAAGGAAATATGTATTATCGTTATTATTAGATACTAAAAGTCTTGAGAGCGATTAGTGTAGAAAGTAACAGTGAAGCTACTGCTACAGTCCACAACTTTTTTTCTTTTGCTAATCACGACATGATTTCTTTTTGCACGCTTTTCCATGTCTTAGTTATTTATTATCGATCTAGATTCTACTACTATCACTAAAAAGTAGTAATCTAGAACGTGCTTTGTGATCAGGGCAAGGTGAGACAATAAAACACTAAATTTTCTCATGGAATTTTTTTAACCAAGTTTCTTCTAATGAGACAATTCCTGCTTACTGCTCTTCATTCACCTTTACATTTACAATAATAATAAGGGATATGACATGAGGACATGACACCTTCCCTTTTTAATCATTATTAAGATGCCCATGACTAGTAGGTGATTATGACCCGTTTATTATTCCTATTGTTGCTCAACATTCGTCTTATTATTAAGTTGGCACTCGTCACCGAAGTCAAGTCATCGTCTCTTTTTAAAAGCTCAGGTATTCATTAGTGACTAGAAATTTCAAAATAGCAGTAGTGCATCATGTCATCCATAAGTTGCGTCAATAAAAGAACAAGTCATTTATTTTGAATTGTATTGATTGTGTCGTTCTATTTCTTTTTTGGTTATGAATGAGAGTTGAGATTTATAGTGGACAGTTAGTTATTAAAGTTAATTAATAGTTTTTATACATATAGTATGTCTGGTGATTGTATAAGATACTTTGTCATGATGATGGCATTAGTAATCATCTTGAGTGTGAGTGAGTGTCAAGCTGAGGTAATGATAATCATTTATAAGTAAGAAGAATCTGATCTTTGAACTTTAAAAAAACTTTCAAAGGTAGGAGATGAAGAACATCCATTAGGAAAACCAGGAGTTGATTATCCAATATTAAATACAGTTCCTCGTGGTCTCAAATTTTCATGTACAGATGTACCAGCAGGATTTTATGCAGGTATAAATTAAGTCTTAATTTAAATTAATTAAATAAGCTGCTATGCTATATTGTTTATTAATTAGATGTCGAATCTGGCTGTCAAGTTTGGCATTGGTGTGTTCCCGGTGGTTTAAAATTTAGTTTTCTGTGTCCCAATGGAACTCTTTTCCATCAATCTGTGAGAGTGTGTGACTATTGGTTTAATGTCGAGTGTGGAGAATCTCCAGATTATTTTCATGTCAATAAAGGTTTATATCCTGAAGAAAAAGAAGAAGATGATGATGAATATTATGATGATAACGAAGTATAAAAAATATAGAAGTCTTTTACACCTAAACCATAATGCATAGTATATATAGTATTATTTAACTTGTCAATCATTATATTGTTTTGGAAAATAAAGGAAATTGTGAATCAGAGTGTTGGGAGAGTTCAATTATTGAACTAAACTATAAACTAACATATTACACACATGTATAGTTTGGTTTATATTATATATTTTAGATACGTATATACACATCTAATTTTGTACGAAGAAAAAGTTTTATGTAATTATGAGAGCAAAATATATAATACAATGAACTGTGTTGTTGTTGTGGTCTTTTAAGTTCTGATTTCCCATAGTATAATAGACACAGAACTAAGCAAGGACAACAATAACAATAAAATGTAATAATAATAATACTACAACTTATACTATATATAAGAGTAAACGCACAATAATTTTTACGTGCACCATTTGTTGTAGCTCTGTAATTTACTCTCGCACATTATAAGAGAATGCATTACATAGCACGTTACCTTGTTGGAAAGGCGTTATCAATGAGACCAATCTAAATACACGAGTTATACTAAAAGTTATTACTACATATATAACACAGGAGCAATAGTAAGAGTAATACAATTTAGTTAGTACAGTGACTAAAATAAAAACGAAAGTTTTGTTGTAAAGTTGGTCGCTCTAGCACATACACACAACACACATCATTTAATACTTTATTATGTTCTTCTTGTATTAAATATTGGAAATGAAAGGATATCCCTTATATCTTACTCTTTCTACTTGTACATACGCACTCTTACACTATTTATCTTTTTTGTAATCCTTGCTCTCAACAAAATTATAAGCTCAACATTATTACACACTATGAATATTTTGACATGATATATTCAACAACTCAGCTTACTACTATCTGTGTACATGCATAGATATAAGACAAGAAAAGGATTTTTGAAGAACTACTCAAGTACACAGGATATGTTGATATAAATTATGACATAAGTAGAGTTGATGCAAGTTTTTATATATTTAAGTTCTGGGTGTGTTTCTATTTGAATTTTGTTGCATGTAATTAATATTATGTCATACACTGGAGTAGTAATTGTTATTAATAGGTCAAGAAGTCAAGATTACAAAAGCTTTTGAAGATGATTTTTCATATTACGTCATTACTTCCCAATTGTATAGGTTCTCTTCTATTTACTTTTTAAGGGTCGTTGTTCGATATATGTAGTAAGTAGTATATATTGTCATCTTTATGCAAATAACCTTTTAGTTCTTACTTACGCAGAGTCATAAAGTGAAAATGTCAACAGAAAGTTTTCACTGCACATTACGTTATAATGACCTATTGAAATATGTTCATCAATCCACCTGTACACTACGGCCTGCATATCATCATCATCCACATAGGTGACTTTTAATTTACGAGATTTACGACTTAATGAGATCATATAAAAGGTAATGACTCTCTTTATACACATTCTTCCCAAAGCATTTGAGACATCAACTTCCTGTGTTGTTGTTGTCTTCTCTTGGAAAGTTTTCTTAAAAGTTTTCAAAAATGAACTATCAACTAATTAGCGTGGTTTTAGTTTTACTTATAACATCAACAAAAGTTCAGCAAATATTGGCTCAATCACAATCAGAATATTATTACGATGATGACTATACATCTATATTCACATCGACAACCGGAAGTGCATTTAATAATAATTATAATAGTAATAACAATTATATTAGAACTACTTCTTCTGGAGAATTAAATAGTGCAGCTAGTGCTACTACTGCAGCGGCAACGACAACTAATAGACCAATGTTTGAATTTAGATTTAGACAATTAGTGTCAACAGAAGAGTCAGCAGAAGATGACAATAAAGATGAAGAAATAGATCAAAATAGTCCAATACCTAATAATGTGCAGATTCCAGCAGGGCTTCCTATTTTTTCGTGTAAAGCTCGTTCGCCAGGATATTATGCAGATCCACATCCAAAGTCGAAATGTCAGGTGAGAGTTCTAAGCCGACAAGAAAAATTTTATAAGAACCACTTCTAAAAATTTGACTGAAGTTTTAGTTGTACTTTTTTCTTTGAATCATTTCATCTTATGTTTTATGAGCAGTAGTAAATATTTTGTAAAAATTATGGATTATAAAACTATAAGGGCATATATCATAATAATTAATTTTGCTCTCTCTCTGATTCTCTCTTAAATTTTTACAGATATATCACTTGTGTATGCCTGATGGACGTCGATTCACAATGCTCTGTGGAGTTGGAACGGTTTTTGTAAGCATTTTATTATTATTTAATTGGCATACTTTGTGATCAACATCTATTACTCTCTCTCTCTCTGTTGTAGTCAATGTCAAACTTTGTGTGTGATCATTGGTATAACTATAAATGTGAAGAAGCGGAATCAGATTACAAGAGAAATGATGAACTCTGGGAAGATTTTTTGCTACCTAGTGGAAATAGAATTTAGTCTTTTTTAAACCCTTTTATAAAAAATGAACTATAATTTCAATTCAAAAATGTGTATACAGCAAAAATACCAACTGCATACATGTATTGTACAAAAAAAAAATGAAAAAAGCTAATAAATTATGAAAACATTCATTCAACCAAACATATAAGCTACACTAAAGTGTAATAATAATACTCTCAATGTTGACGTAGATGAGTTTCTCCTCTTGGTAAATATGTAAGCTATATTTTATCATCATCATATTATTTGCAAAAAGGAATTCATGTGTACCTCTCTGTGACTATTCAATACTTTTATTGTGAAAGGGAAATTCATTTTAAGTAGATGTAGTTTTTAAACTGTTACAGATTATTACTATACTATTATTATTATGCCTCTAAGCCATCAACCAGTAAATATATTCATGAATTTTATGAACGTGCTAGTGTGGTAAAGGTCAAGATCATAACATCAACAATTTTCAATCAACTCAACTATTATTGTTTTTAAGTTGGCATTTTTTTACTACTTGAATGAAATTGAAAATGAACTTGAACCTCTCAACTCTACTCTACTATTATTATGAAAAGGAGAGTAAATAAATCACTTTTTGTCAAGGGTGAGTCAATTTAAGACACTAACAAACACATGAATGAATCTCTTGGAGAAAATGTATGATGATAGTGCAGTGATATAGTAAGATTTGGCAAGTAAGTCGTCTGTCTAGTCATTTGGTGATGGCATTGGCTTGACTTGACATAGTAAGTAATAGTAATTCACACAAGAAAAGAAGATGATGAGTGTGAAACAATTCACTTTTTGGAATGGAAAATTATGCTCACTTTTTACACACAGTATAATAAAAGAACTGTGCTGAGAATGAGAAGGATGATGATGAGAATAAGAGAGAATGTATAGTATATAAAAATTGCAATGAAACAGTAAAACTCATAATATATATCTTTGGCTGCAGCTTCATATAGTGATGTTGTTATGTTAGTAGTTTAGTAGTAGCATCGTAAGAAGCAGCAAAAAAAATAAGACAAACTCTCATTGTCAGTATAAATATTATATGATGAGTACCTTTAGTTTAGTGCTTTGGTTTGCTTTTAGAGTTGCAAGTTGCAACAATAAGGGAAAGGGAAAGGGTTGTTGTTATTCTCTCTTACTTGACTATGATTCTCTCAAATCGTCTCACCTGGTGAACAGAAACCCAAATCCCACAATTGCACTCAACTGTAACTCTCAAGCAATGTAGATTTTCCACTAAGAATCACAGAGAACGTAGCAGTTAGCCACAGCAGAAAATTCTCATTAGCCATCATCATCACAACTAACTTCACTCGTCTCATGTGCTTCTAAAGTGGCGAGTTGTTATTCTTTCTGCTAAAATCTCACTTTACAATAATAATTGTAATACAAATTACCTAACCTGTTGTGTGTGTTTCTCTCTTTTTTCGTTTTTATTGAAAGTGTCGTTTACATATTTCAATCAAGTTACTAGTTCAAAGTTGCTCCAGTCTTAATTGTGTTTTGCCTCGTCTTAATATTAGATTAGTCGGCGACTTCTTCAGTGATCATAGAGTAAAAAAAGGAATATCAAGTTCAAAAGTTATTTTTTCGAGATTTCTTGTTGTTTTGCTGTTTGCTGGAAAACAAAATCAGCCAGCAAGTGAAACAGCAGTGTTCAAGTTGTAATCATGTAAGAAGTGAGTGTATGTTTTTTTTACAAATTATTAGGTATATATATTTTTCTTTAAATATCATCAACATTCTTTGGATTTGGATTATTATTAACACAGGTGAAAAACAGCACAAAAAATCTGTGCAAGATTGCTCAATATCGGTAAGCCAATAAATAAAAGTATATAAAATGGGTGTGTTATTCTTACACGCTTATTCTATGTATATGTGTGTGCTTGTCTACTTTACTCTATATATTATTATATGATTTGGTGTCGAATAGAGAGAAAAAAAACTTGTTGTTGAATTGTTGCTGTTGATTGTTGTGATGTTGACCAATTGTAATTCAGAGCACTGTTATACTATGTATACCTACTCTACTGCTGCTGCACACTATAAAGATATATAGCTTAAGAGTATTATGAATGAAAGACGCTCATGACGTATGAAACGATAGAGTACAAAAGTGCGTTAATTAAAAGAAGTTATATAGTAATTACCATGTTTTTTTTGAACTTTTATATTTGAAAGCTCTCTATGAGAGAAGAACTTTTTATGGGAATTGGGAATTATAATAATATGGCAATTGTCAAAATATAATACGTAGTGACGACTCTTCTTTTGCAATAGTGCTGATGGTAGTGACTTTTATTATGATTATTACATTCGCTTTCG
>VCNE01002754.1:0-17448 GCA_009869805.1 Oncopodura yosiiana
TTCAGGACATTACCCATTACTAAATACTCTTGGAGACTATTATAATAATAAAGCTGTGCAAGAGAAGAAGAAAAGAGCTTATTGTATAATTTGTAATATGTAAATATTCAAATAAGGCTTACAATTAGACTAATGGTTCCAAAAGCATATATGAAGTATAGTCTCATTTCCTAAATTTTGTTTACATAAAATGCATATATGAGAGCTTAGTGCTACTAAACTACTACGTAAATGCATTTAGGAAATTGGAAAAGATTTACATTAGAGTTATAAATGCAAGTCAGACATGACAAACTTGTAAAGTTTGCTCTACTTTCCAATATACGAAGCTAGGTCAATATCCATTACTGAATTGGGAATAAATGAATTGTAAATTATAAAAGTTTTCATAAATGCAAGGTTATATGTCGAATTACTGTGAAGCAACCTCGTTTAATATTTTTCAACGAACTAAAATATAATCATAATAATTCTTAGAAAAGACAATTTCAAAAATAAACTAAATGAGAAAACCGTCAAGTTGTCATTGAAGTTTGTCAGTTCAACAACCTGTCAAAAAAGAAATTTTCCGCATGGAGTTTTTTCAAATAAAAAATGTTTTTCATAAGCAAACAAAATAGAAAAAGCTGTATATATATTTGTCTTGATGTCTTGTACAGTAGATATATGGCCCATCATTCTTTTGACAAGTACATGCTGTTAAGCGAAACTTCCAAGTTGACAAAATGGATGACATTCATAAACATATGGAAGAGAAGAAGAAAAATATCTATAAATACATAAACATACGCTAGAATGATTTTTGACTAGTTTTCTTATGTCCGTTTAAGTACACTTTCATCCTTTTATTCTACAAGACGTTTTTTTGAAGCTGTATTAAGCACTAGATTGCTTTTTTCCTCTTCGTCTAGTTTCATTATGGCTTCTCTTGTACATAATTTTCTAAGAGGATATTGCCCTCAAAAAGACATTTACATACTGCTGTGTCCTGTTTTACTTTGTATGCATATATTCAGAGTAGATTAAAGAGTACATTGTATGATTAGTTGTAACCATCATCCTAGAAGACAGCTTTTTGAAAAGACAGGAAGTGAGAGAAAGTTGATTTATGAGTCTTTTGTAGTTTTGGAAAATGAGATTTAAATGAGCATCTTTGTCATCAGACTCAACTCACTTCTCGTTAGCACTTTAAAGCTAAAATGTACGCATTTAGAAAAAGACAACAAGAGTCAATAAACTGTATTTTGGACTTTGTCCCATAATACTCATAATTTGAGCTATAAAGCATTTTCTGCAAATATTTCTTAATGTGTTTCTACCCTTTCAACTTTATAGATAAAACATTCAACAAATATGAATTTATGAGAATACTTAAAAACTTTTATGTACTTTGCTTTCGTTACTTGACCTCTTTTGCTTGAGTTCAGTTTAATACATTTTACTACATAAAGTAAAACCACATTGTACAAAATACATCTTTTCAATTTCCATTTTCATAAGTCACACACGCTGCATTTGACATTTATATATAATCATTTCATTTTGATTTATTTGTAGACGGGCACTTTGACAAGAAGAAGGATTGGATTTATGGGTAAGTTTTTCCAGACATTTTGATCCACAATAAGACTCGGTAAAATTAATTCGTGTGTCTCACTGAATTCTATGAATTTATTTACAACAACAATAGGGTGCTGTACCAACAAATTATGGAATGAGACAAGAACTGTTCAATGATTCAGATGGTGAAATTCTTGGAAACTTTCAATCTCCAGCTCGACAAGCAACTCATTTATCACATAGTTCACTACTAGTTGGAATGGCAGCATGTCATTCTCTGACTCGTCTTGATGGAAATTTGATTGGTGATCCTCTCGATCTTAAGGTGAGTATATATTTTCTACAATGATTTTGTCGTCTTACATCATACATAAAAAAATGAGAACGAAGAATTGATAGAGAAACTTTAGAAACATGAAAAAATCTAGATCACATATAATACATGATTTTTTTCTTATTGTCCCCTCTTCACTATCTTTTTACTCGTTCTACTTTTACTTTGTGATTGGGTCGAGAGAGAAAAAAATGAAAAAATCTCTACATCACACAAAAAAGAGTGAAGATAGACAGAGAATGATGACTAACATCACCATCAGAATTGCTCTTTTTCTGCCAGGGTGCATAGTGGCGGATGTCGTCATGAGTTGTCTTCGAAAAAAAATTCGGATGTCTTCTTGTCATTTCCTTGCTATGCTATGTTGTAGAGACATTATTCCCAAAATCCCAAGAGGTATTGGAAATGAGAGCAAACCAACATTCTCACGTCTTTCTGTATTGTGCTAGGTTACATATATATCTGTTCTATTTACACATATTGGAATATAGATTGCATTTCGACTTTTCTCTACAGACTCTCACATAGGTTTTTTATGTCTCTCTTAAAAAAAGACTATATGAAAGAAATATGTTTGCTGGCAGGTGCAGAAGAAAGATTTTGTTGAGAGAAACTCCTCTTGTTGTTGTAGGTTGTTGGCACTTGTTTAGAATTTATTAAGACTGGCAGAAGAAACTGTATTTTGTAAAATGAGGTGTTGACTCATACAAACTATTTTACAGTATAAACTTTAGACAAGAGGAACCAATTGAAATATTATATATGAACTATCTTCTGCTCCTGTCATGTTCTACACACTAGAGAGAAAATAAAAAATCCATATATTACGGATGAACACTTGCAAAACTTTATGTAAAACTCTAAGCTACACTCTATGTTGCATTTTAAGTATAGATGTTAAACACTACTCGACACAGATCAAAACTCACTCACAAAATGAGAAGAAACACTTTGTATATTAGTTGTGTATACTCTAAACACTATAGTGTAAAGTTTATTCAACTTTAACTTTGTAAGTTTGACTCGAAAGTATAAAACAAGTTGAGTGTTTATATATGTAGCACATTGAAAATGAACGCTTTAAACTTTTGATACTTGCTTGATTCACCAAAAAACTTTTTCATAAAACAGAGAGGAGTGAGAGTGGCTATAGTAGAATTGAGGCCCAATTTTCTCCATTACTTGTACGTAAAAAAGAGGTCAAGGAACCTTTAGAAACTATTGGTAGATAAGTTTTCTATTGAAAAGCGAAATTTGCTGTATCATACTTTTTGCAAAGTGTATAGCTTGTATTGAAAGTTTTAAAAGTTTTTAGATAGAAATCAATAGAAAATTCATTAAATACATTGTATGTTAGAGAATATAATATAATAATGGCTTCTTTTCCATATTCACACAACCTAAATTGCCCTGATTAAAGGCATTTATGGTGAAAAGTTTGTGAGGAAATTGCTTGTTCATTTTGTTGTAAATGAAACTAATTTAAAACTTGTCTTTTTAATGTCTAGATGTTTGAATGGAGTGACTGGATTTTAGAAGAGCCGAATGTTGCTGATGCTGAAAAGTTTGATATGATTGCTCCAACAATTGTGAGGCCAATGGAGAACAAAACCAATGAAACGGTAAGAATTTTAGAGCCAATATCAATATCATTATTTCGTAACTACAATTTTTGAACCCTTTCTGGTATAACCAAATATATTTCTCATGGCATCAAACTCCAACCAACTAAAAACTCTAACTCTCAACTCCAAGTATGGGCAAATTGAGACATTTTTCAGTTAGACTTTATTCAATTACTTTTGTTGCACTTAACAGAAGGGCAATGCACTTTAGTTTGTTTTATGGTCGACTAGCTTAGAAAATAGTTTTTTTCTGGTTCACACACAATAAGTAAGTAAAGTAACTTGGAATCTGACACGACGCGGTTAAGTGAGTGATTGACTGAAAATCTTATGTTGAGAATTTACGATGCTTTCTTGCTCTACTAACTTAAGTACTCTCGTGCATTTGACATGGACTAAGTGAGCTTCTAGTTTTTTTTTATAGAGCTTTAGTAGATGAGAAAAACAAAAGGAAAAAGCTTATGATGAAGACATGAAGACAATCAACTTTTATCCCCTTAAAATCCTTTTTAAGACCTCAAGAGAGAGACTTTGACTTGTTGTAAAAGTAGGAAAGTAGTAAAGTCCAGCCTATTTCATGTCTCATCAGACTTTTTCTATATATATGTAGGTTAGTTTTTCTACTTAAATAGACTGTGAAAATACATATAAAGTTTGCTATCGTTTATAATCTCATAATAGAATTTAGTTTTATGGAATACAGACAGACGAATGGGCAAAATGAGAAAAAAGGTTGATGGCCTTTAGTTGGACGAGTAACATTTTTTGACTTTATGTGTGACAAATTGTCACAACGAGACCATCTTCACTCCATTTACTGGGATCATATAACATAATTTGATACATAGTGCTTTTTTATATACACCTACACTAATAATAGAATCTAAAAGCATTTCTTATGTGGGTGTATATAAACTATGGATAAAGTTTTTTTTATTTTGGATCTCTCAATTTCTGATGATTCTGTTTTAAGATAGCATTGATAAGAAACTTGTATGTAAAACTTTTGTGACAAAGTTACTTTGACAAACATTTCACCACCAAGCAAAACCAGAAGCCTTGAAACTTGTTTGACTAGTTGACAAAGTGGATCGTGAGAAACAAAAGTCTTTTAGAGTTTGCCTTTGCCTTGTGGTCATAATGCATGACGAAGTAGGAAAAGGGACCAACCAAGGTTTTGGTTTTTAGAAGATTTTCATCTGCATGTGAAAGCATAAAAACTTTGTCTTTAAAACCAATCCTAGCTTTTTCTTTTTTTATGATCTTGGCTCTATTTTGCCTTGCAGTTAAAAACAAAAGAGAAATCTCTCGTAGTTTGAATAAATGCATCAGAAGAACTACTACGAGGCGACGTGATAAGAATTATTATATAGAAAGAAGAAAAGGCATTTGCATTTTACATTCTTTATTTCTAACCTTATGTGTAAAGGATTGAAAGATTTATGCTCTATGAAGCAACTTTTATTTTAGAGTGCAATATATTGCGATGATGTGAACTAACCAATATGGCAGGACAGGAACGAGAAAGTAGGAGAAAGAACTCAGAGGATTATATTTGCCTAGTTGCACTAAAAAGTTTTGTGAGAACAGCTAATATCTTAATGGAGGCAAATATTGCAAGCTTTTATATGTCACGTTGTCAGGTATAGAAAAGAGGAAAGGAGGACTTATAAATATAAAGCTTTTTGTAATAATGTTGAAAGAACACTTTTTCTTTTGCCGGCAGCTACAAGTCGAGCAAGAACATTTGAAGGTGAAAGCTAACAACTTGACAACTCGATACTGGATTCATTTAGATTTTAGATATATAATAATAAAATATATAAAAAGTCCATTAGACAGGTAGCTATATATATATTTCTTGTTGGCAAGATATATAAAATGTCTCATTTGTTCATTCGTTGGAGCGAGAGATACCTTTGACAACATTCATTTCAAATTACAGTAGTAGTCATTGAAGCACAAATTGATATGGTGAACATACATATATTCATTCAGGATTCAATTATCTCTTTTAGAATATTATATACAACATATTTTCAATAAGAGCTTCAGGCATTCATATCATTTTAGAAAGGAATGAGGAAGAGTTATATAGTGTAAAATGTAATTTGCAGATGTAATATTCCCATATATGGGAAAATTCTTTTGAATATATTCTAATCAAAAAATAATATTAAACTGCATAATAATATAGCCTCAATATTATCATCATCATTTCAACTCATGCATTCTTCACCAATTTCCTGTGAAGAGTGATAGGGAAAAGAGAGAAATCCGAAATAAATCTGGCGTAGATGATGATAAAAGGCATTACCTGGAAACTTTTTTCAACTGAAAAATTTTCCTCTTTATATTTACTTTTAATGTTATAAGAGAGAGATTCTTCTTGTGCAAATAACAATTCTGCATATGACATTATACAAATACCAAATCTAAAGCTTTGTTGGAGTTTTGAATATTTGCTATGAAAGTTTTTCTACCGAGAAAAGTTCAAAGCAAAAATCCCTTTCATATTTTATATTTCTCACTTATATGGAATTATTGATTGATGATGACAATGTATATATGATGTGATTTTTCTTTTTGACATACAGGAAGGGAAATTACAACAACGTGAAGTAGGAATTGTTCGTCAATTTCCATTTTCCTCATCACTCCAAAGAATGTCGGTCATCACAAGAACATTAGGAGCAACAGAGTTTGAGCTTTTTTGCAAAGGCTCACCTGAGATGATAACTTCTCTCAGTTTGCCTCACACAGGTAAATGAAAAAAAATATATTGCTTTTTTGTTTCGTGTTGCATGTCAACTCAATTTCAATGTCATGTTATATTAGTAACTTTGTTGATAAAAAAAGTTCAAAGGCAATCAAAACTAAAATAGAAAACTAAATGAGTTTCAAGAAATGTGTCACAGTTTCACAATTCCTGTGATATGAGATCATAAGAGTAAAGGTCACTAGGTTATGAAAGTAAGCATTTTGAGCGAGTGCTGTTGATTAAATTTTTTCTTTGTAGTTTTTGCTTAAAGTAGTGAAACTCTTTTTTTAGTATTTCAATGTCAAAGGTTTTTCGGACGCCTACTTCTATTTTAAGTGTGTAGAAGAAACATTCGTAATCACTTTTTCCTAGTAATATGTAAATGTTATAAAACTGACAGATGTGTTTTATCAGCCTACACAATTTAGAAATTAAATGCTACACGTATGTAGTTTGTTATTGGTCAATAATAAACAATGAAAGCCAAAATCTAACTAATTGGTTTAAGTTAGAATCTAATTTACAAGATATATAAACCAAACGGCGTCGTAGTTCTAATTTTTCGCGTGACTAAACTCATTAGAAGCTAATGTTTGTTATTCAAATTCCATTATGTTAGAGTTTGAGACGAGACGAAAGTCAAAAGAAAGTTAAGGCCACATAGGACATAAAACCTAGAAAAATATTATGGCCTGATGTGTAGCAGTTGTTTTTTCTCTGGAGAAAGTTATTATAATACGGAGGGCAGACAATGACTGATCGGCCTAGAGAAAGTTTATACAACTTCTAACAATAAGTAAAAGCCCGCAGGATCGTTAGAAAGAAAATCGGATTATATGCAACCACCACCGTTGTCACACTATTCGGCTTGGTACTTGAGAAGTTATATAGGCTTATAGTTATTATAGGAATAACTCTCGTAATAGAGGTTGAAAAAAGCAATCTTTCATTGTTCTGCTTGTTTGTCTCGACACTTTAGCCTTGAATAATTCAAAAGAAGCAGTCTGCATAGTTTTTTTTGTATTTCGAAAACAATATACAATACAATGGGTGTCGGCAAGAGAAAAGTCTGGGTGGTGAAGATAAGAACGTTAATTTAAAATGTCTATTTTTGTTTTATCATTATACAGTGCCATCAAACTTTAGTTCAACTTTGGAACAATATACTCAACAAGGATATAGAGTTATTGCAATTGGATATAAGAGTCTGTCTAAATTAAATTATGCAAAGGTAAGTGCATGTTTACTGAATAACAAAACTGTATTTCAAGTAGCTTTGAATTCGTCGTAACCTAATTTATTCTAAACGGCGTCATTTATACTAATTAATTACAATTCTTATTTCAGATTCAGAGAGTACTTCGAGATGAAGTAGAATCAGAATTAACATTTCTTGGCCTGGTAATTTGCCAATTATTTTATTAATTCATAATTATCAAACTAATTATAAACTATTTTGTATCTAGATTATCTTGGAAAATCGTCTCAAACCTGAAACAACAGATATCATCAAAGTTCTCAAAAATGCAAATATTCGCACTATAATGGTTACAGGTAAATTGAAAAATAACGTAAACAAAGTATAGTTGACAGAATAGAGACAGGAAATAAAATGTCACGTACAAGTATCTCTTCTCTTACCATACATATGTCATGTCTTTGATATTATATCATCCAGGAAAGAGAAAGTAAATAGATTATATGGAGTAGACATTTTTTTTTATTTTTTCCTTTTTGTTAAATGTATTCTGATCACGTTCTCTGTTATGACCGGAAGCTAGACAGTCAAAACTAGGGCACTTCTATATAGATACTTTTACTGAATATAACATGATGACATTTCATATGTTTTTTTTTCTTTCTAGGGGACAATATGCTAACTGCTATTAGTGTTGCAAGAGATTGTGGAATGATTGACGCTCATGACAAAGTTGTTGTATTGAATACAGACACCGACTCTCCAAGTTTTACACCAGTTCCAGATGGGAAAGCCAAAACAATTCCAAGATTGACATTTTGTTTGGCAAATAAGATGGTAAGTATACACGAGTATTTCATAGCTTACGTCATTGGCTATCCTTCAATTTGTCATAGAGAGAGAGAGAGTTGCTGTCGGAAAGAATTAATGTTAGACTCGTGCTGCATATATATATTGTAGAAAGAAACCAATAGAATCAATACATTATTATATGATGTGGGTGTCTTGTCCTTTGAAGAAGTAGATCGACATGCAGCCTTGTGGTTAGAGAATTTTAATTTGAAAACAGTGGATGAAAAGAAAGGTCGTAGAGCTTGAAAGATTAGTATAGTAGAAAAGATATTGTCAGTAGGGAAAGGAATTTCAATTTGCATACCCAATGATCTTTGCTTTCTTTTTTCGGCTTTCTCTTTTATTCTCAATAACATACGACAGCAACACAAATAGGCAATAGTATAGCTCACGAAATAGATGACTCTAATAAAATTGACGGCCTCTATATTTGAAGGACATTGCTGTTTGCAAATAATGCAGGAATACAATATAGTAAAATCGAAGGATATCTCCAATACATTTTATCCCTTTCAACACTTTTTCCATTTCCTTCTTCATTTTCTCTAGAGAGTAATAACACATTATGTGACTCCTCTGACGATAATAATACCTATAATGAAATATTTGTTTTATTTACACAGAATGCATCTGATATAACACAAAGTCCAGTCTCAATTGGTTCAGCTAGTGCTGCATCATTTCTTGAGCGTAATTTTCTTCATGTGGAGTCACCATATAATCGCTATCATTTTGCTATTACAGGTAAATAATAGAAGCAACTGATACCCACAATAATGGTTTTATGTTTCAACTCTAAACTCTATAATATATATTTATGTATAGGAAATGCCTTTGGAATTGTAAAAACTTACTACCCAGAACTCTTGTCCAAAATCCTAGTTCGTGGCACAGTATTAGCTCGTATGTCACCAGAGCAAAAGCAACAACTTGTAGAACATTTGCAGAGCTTAGATTACTTTGTTGGTAAGTGGGACAAAATATCTAGTTTTTGTTTGTCTAATAGGTTAAGTATATGCGAGACAGACTCGACACAAAATGAGAAAACAATCCCTGCTGTTGTGTTGTTCTACTTTATGAATCAAAATTTTACTTTCAAATTTACAAAGACGGCTAAAGCAATCTCATCTTTCATTTTTTACTCACAACAACATGACATAACAAACACATTTGAATGCATAGGATTTTCTACTCTAAAAGAAAGTAACTCAAGACATACGTATATAATACAAATAATACATTTCCTGTAGTCAAGTATTGTACTATTATTATATAACAAAAACATTCAGAAGAAGAGTAAGAAACGCGACTGGAGTTTGAGAAAAGAGATTTCACATTTCAGACCTAAAATTTCTTATTCCATCCAAGTATTCCCAAGTTTACATGACGTGTAGTTTCAAATAATATTTCCATTGAAAATCCATTGACTTGACTTGATATGATTTCTCTATGGGCTCCCTGCCCGAATATAGAGTAGTATTCTGGCCATTGACCTATTTCAACTATATTTCTTAGGCAGTTTGACGACAAACGACTGTGCTCAGTGCTCAGTGAATCAATGTGTAATCTTTCTTTACATTTCATACTACCGTGAGAGAGCTAACAGAACTTTGTATATAGATGATACACTTGCTTAAAGTTTTGTATGGTCCAGGGAGCAATTTGAGTAAATTGTAAAGAGAAAGTCTGCTTGAGACTGATAACACTTTTGCCTTTTGATAGACTATATAGTATATACAGCATAACATAACAGTAACTGTTGTTATATACAAAGTTTTTAGAGTTCTATGTAGACTTTTAGAATTGAGGATGATGGATTACATTTACTATGTATATTCCCTTAACTGTCTCTATAGTCTATCTCTGCTCAAGAGAGTCAAGCGTCAAAACAGTCAAAAGTCATAATGTGTAGTAAAGTCTAGTGGGAATCAGGTCATGTCACTAGCACTTTAAAAAAATGCACAAAAAAATAAAGCCAAAGTAGAATGAAAGTTCTCAAGAGTCTTCCCGTATACTTAGTACAATCAAAAGTGAAAGTCAACAAATGCAGTTTTCTTATCAGCGTCTCCTCATGTCAATGTCTCACATTGGCATTTGCCCAGTTTTCCTTTGACTTTGACACAAATAGATAATTGACATGAATGTCTAATGACGCGTGTATAAACAGTAAACACAAATCTATTGATGCTAATCGATTATGTAGTATCTTAACCTAATTTTTTTTGGTTTCTCTCTTTTTTTAGCAATGTGTGGAGATGGTGCAAATGACGTTGGAGCACTTAAAGTTGCCAATGCAGGAATCAGTTTATCAGATGCAGAATCGTCTGTAGCTTCACCTTTCACTTCCAAAGAACCTAATATCAAATGTGTCCCAAATCTAATTGCTGAAGGTCGTGCTGCTCTCGTCACAAGTTTTGGAATCTTCAAATATATGGCTGTTTACAGTTTGACTCAATTTGCTTCGGTCATTATTTTATATTCAATTTCATCGAACCTTTCAGGTACTGTTTACATAAATTATTATTTTATTACAGAGTTGTTGTCCAATGATGGTACTAATATTTTTTTCTTCCATCTTTTTATATAGATATTCAATTTCTATACATTGATCTCTTCCTCATCTCAATATTTGCCCTGTTCTTTGGTCATACTGAACCAAATCCAGGAGCATTAGTAAAAGAACCACCATCAGCAAGTCTTGTATCACCACCACCAATAGTCTCAATATTTTGTCATATGTTTTGTATCTTGGGAATACAATGTTTAGCCTTTTTCTATATCCAAACACAGTCTTGGTTTGAGCCATATGTCCCAGTTGAGAATCAATATGCTGGCTATCAAAATTATGCCTTATTCACTGTAACTACTTTTCAATATATCATTATGGCCATTGTATTCTCACGCGGACTACCGTATAGAAAGCCATTATATACAAATTCTGGACTACTCTGCTCACTTATAATTATGACAACATTTACAGTCTATCTAGTTTTATACCCTTGCTCTTGGCTCAGATATAATTTTGATTTAAAAGTTCCTGAAGATTTACAATTTCGACTGACACTAATTGGATTTGCTGTTGCTAATTTTATTCTCGCACTTTTAATTGAGTTGGGAATTGTTAATTTTATTTTAGCCAAGAGATCAAATTGTAAAAGATTTGGAAAAGCTTGTGGGACTAAACCGAGAAAGTATAAAGAAATTGATAAAGACTTATCAATGAGAACTGATTGGCCACCAATTTCCCAATCTTCAACTTGTGCTACTCCTTGTACAATTAGTCCTGGCTCTGACTCTCCTACTACAGAACAAAATAATATACTTAGGCCTATTTCTTCATCATTTAATGACTACAATATAAATTTGCCTTCAATATCAGATAACAAAAATCTTAAAAATAACAGTCATGCAGTTAACAAGCATTCCTATGATTCGTACTATCACAGAATTGCAACCACCACCTCGTCAGCCAAATAATAGCAACAACGGATTATCAGTATTGTCATCTTCACCAGTTGTTACAATGAACAATGATGAAACACAACTTCGTGTGACGTATAGTATTGACCAACAACAAAATATTAGTAACAGTCAAAGATAGAGTTATGAATTTTCTTTTGTGTATTCTATTTATGCCATTTAATGCCAATTTTTCCACCCCAAAATTCTATTTTTGCCATATAATGCCGTGGCATTTAAACCATAGTGGCATGGACAATTAAAAACCCTGTCTTCACCAGTTGTTACAATGAACAATGATGAAACACAACTTCGTGTGACGTATAGTATTGACCAACAACAAAATATTAGTAACAGTCAAAGATAGAGTTATGAATTTTCTTTTGTGTGTGTATACATGTTAGATTTACAAAAAGTTTGTGTGTCTGTTAGTTGAATTGCTATATTATTATTGATTGTATACATTTTTGTACTATATCTATATAATTATATAATTGACGCGATGAATAGAAGAAATATATATGCGACACTTATCATTTCCAATTTGAGTACATGAGAAAGTGAGAATGTAAAAAAGAAATCCAAAAGCATTCACTGAATCTCATATAGTCAGTAAAAGTGAAATGTGAAGAAAGTGAGAGACAAGAAAATATACTGCCACAAAAGTAAGAACGAAATGTTGCAAGAAAATTCTATTCTAAGTTTCAAAATGAAATTATAAAATTATTTTAGTGCTACTACCTTTACCTTTATTTGTACATAGAATTATTTGTGGTCAATCAGAAATCACAATTGCATGTTTTAAAAATTAAGACTAACGGAAAATACAATTTTATAAATGTAAGTAAATGGAAAGTTTTTAAACTGTTTGCTAAAGTGTGTATTGTAGAGAGTGTTATTATGATGATACTATAAAAAGGATCAAGCTGTGAAAAAAATCAAAATATTGTAATATCATGTATGTAAATATATATATTGCTATTGTATCACATCTAATACAGATTTAAATGTGTGTGCAAATAAAATACAATAAAAGTGAAAACAATTATAAATACACTGTCACACTGTTCCTTTTTTATTAAAATCATTTTTATTGCTACACTACTCTGTCTTGTCATCAACTTGTTTTTTCGTTGTTGTCGTCTCATCTTTAGTATCATCTTTTTCAGCAGCTTCCATCATTTCTTCATTAGCCAATTCCCAATATGATAGCAATTTATCTAATTTAGTTCTTTGACTTATCCATTTCAACAAATATTTCTTGCATTCCAGCTTTGAGATGATGCATAATTCTAATATCAACACGTTCTGGTGGACCAGAACTACTTATTATAGTACTAGCTGCTGCTGTCAATTGTGTTTCTTGACTTTTATTAATATTAGTACCATCGAGTAAATTCCCAACACCTTGTATAGAAGTATCAAGATTATCTTCTTCAAAATCAAAAACCATACTAGCTTCAGCACTTGTAAGAAATGTTTTGAGACGATGATCATTTCCAACAATTACTTGACGTCCTTCTTCTTGCATATCTACAACTTCAAGTGGAACTTCACATAAACAAAGTTTAAATTTAGACCAAGACCATTTAAGAAGACCCCATATTTGGGATACTATACTAAATGGTGGTGGTAGTATTGGTTTGTTTTCAAATTCCATTACAAAATTAAATCGTTGAAAAAGCCAGAGCTCTAGTGCTATTGCATCAACTTCTGTATAAATTCCATTGAATACAGCAATAAGCACGTTGACAATTAAAATATTTGCAACCATCATGTACACGACCCAGATTATAGGAACATATCCAATAGCCCACTGGACAAGCTGGTTGATCTTCTTCTCCACACTGAGGGCTTAAAGCATCTGTGTCTACCTCACCAAACTGTTAAAATGTTAAAACATGTTGTAACTTATTTAAAGTGTTGGACTAAAAAATTATATTATTAAATTATCAATGTATACCATCATGATATAAGGCTCTAGAAAAGCTTCACCAAGATTTTGCCATGTTGGCACAACATCAGGAAATCTTATACTCTCTCTTGCAACTCCAAATGAAATAAGTACAACCAAAATAATAATAGCAAAATATGCCATTGTCCTTAGCATACGACTCATCATCACAATTTTTGGACCAACGAATCTATGAACTCCCATAAATTTGTATAGCCTCAGATTCCAATATATACTACTAACTCTATAAATTAGCATTCCATGTTCAAAGAAATTTGAAAACCTTAGAGCAACTCCAACAAGAAATATAATTAATAACTATAAAATCCATAAGTAGCCAAAAATTACTTTGAAATTCAATTAGTTTTTGAACAATATTATAAGAGTCAATTGCTATAAATATCCTTATAGTATCCAATCCTAATGTGACCATAAAGCAGATAATATATATTTCTATTATTCCTACTTTACTCCGATCTTGTGGTACTAAAATTGTAATTGAGAGTAGAATTACAAATATTAAATAGGCTAGAGCATGTCTCCAAAATAAGCTTATAGGTGCTTTCTGAAATTCCCAAAATTTATTCCATGTACTTAGGCTATGTTTTGAAGTTACATAACTTAGTTTTTCATAATTTGGTGAAGGATGTACTCCTCCAGTTTTACCACTATCTTCTACATCTCTAATTGTAACATTACGTCCCCCACCACCAGTCTCTTCATCACTCATTCTTTTTCTACTTTTATAACGTTTTGCTTCACCTTCTAATTTCACAGCAACTAAATTCAAATCTGGTGGTGTCGGATCATCAAGTTTTTCTATTGATGGTGTATTACGTCCTAAACCAAGTAAACTATGTAGTGAAGATGTTGCAGCTTTGAGAAATGCTGCTGTACGAACACTAGCATTATTTCTTAATTGATGTTCTTTCTCTTGACTTAATCGATTGTAATCACTTTGTGGTTGTTGTAAATGTTTACTACTTTTTTCTTGATGAGGTAGTAGTTGAAGTTCTTCTGTTGATTTGTAATCTAAACAGAATATAAATGGTGGAAAGATAATTCCTAGGAGAACTTTAAGTGTTGCGTGTGAAGAGCCAATATTAATAGCACCAGTCCATAAATCAGCTAATAACATTTGACAACAAGGATGACCAAGTAAAATACGATGATCAGCCATTACTGCCAAAGTTAGGCAAGTTTGTTTACTCCAATGTTGTAATTCCATAGTTAATAAACTTCTGGCTAATTTCGGATCTTGTCGAAAACAACAATCAAGTAATTCATATGATAGATTTTCCCATACATCTGCATTCCTTTGAAATTCAACAGCTAAATTAGTTTCAGTTTTCTCACTTGATGATACTTCACTTGCTAAATATTTATTTAATTTAACTGCAACTAAAGCTTTAGCTAAAGCACCTTGACCATGTTTCCATAATAAGAGTGCCATATCATGATGTCTTGTTAACACAGCCCATACAAATAATTCAGCAAAAGGTTGAACTAAAAGTTGGATTATTAGAATTATTATTAGTTCCATCATAATCCCTATTTCCTGGTTTCTCTGCATTGAAATGAATGTAATGAGATTTGTAAACATGACCCATCATATGACTTAAAGCTATGCCTATATCATGAAGAGTTAAGTTTCTATCATAAACTGTATCCAGTCCATGTGCTTTGGCTCGTGTTGCATGAATATGTGCCAATTCAAAGAGTAAAGTTCGTAGTAATTTAGTATGACGACTATCAACTTGATATAGAGCTTCTAGTCTTGAAGCAGTAAGAAATGTTTGCATATTGAGTCCATGTTCTAGTAATAAATGAACAAAATTAATACGATTTGATACTAAGGCTTCTAGCATTGCATGTTCTAAATGATCTCCAGACCATTCTCGTCCATAAACAAAAACTTCATTAGTAGCAATATCCACTCTGTTCCAAACTAATGTTAAAGACAATTGTTGAAGTGGTGACCAATGTTGTGAACGAAATATTGAAGCCAGAATCACATGATCAAATTCTTCTTCATTACTTGTATTATGTGGATTGTATAGAGTTACTAAACTCTTTTTACCAACAATTCATTTTAAGTTCTGTAAATAATATAGAGCATTGATTTGATGTGAGATCTGAAAAATATTTGTTGATCCATTCATAAACAACTTTCTTTTGAGAATCTAAATCTTTTTCATGTTTCAAATGCTTCATAACACTAGCTACTAAATCTGACGTTCGTCCACTACCTTCAAATATAACTATTGGCACTGGTGGCTCATCATTAAGATAGTCACCAATAGTTCTTAAAGTAAAAAATCCACCGTCTAATACTAATGCAACTACTGGAGTATCACAACCTTTATGTAAACTTGTAGCCATACTTGAAATATATTTTTCGAGTCTTCTACGAAAATATGTTTCTCCACCAAATTTACCACAACTTCCATTATCTACTAATAGAAAATGTGAATGCCTTGGATTTAATGTATAATATTTTGATGAAGGACGATCTAATGGAGAATAATTTTTATCTCTATTTCGACCAATTAAATCACGAACATGATCAATACAACCCCATGGTGCAACTCCTATTGATACTAGGCGACTTCTACGATAGCCAAATAATCTCTCATTAGCTAATGCATTTCCAACATGTTTTGTAACTCCTTCATTAAGACCATTTGTAAATATCCAGGCACCAGTAGATTTAGCTGCACGTATTAAACCCATATGAAATATTTTAGCTGGTCTAGGACTCATTTCAAAATTATTTGAGCCACCATGAACTGTTATTAAAAGTTTGGGTTTTGCTGCAGTCCATACGTGGGACATTAATTCAACGACTAGACTTGGATCTGTATCATATGATAGACGGACATACTGAAAAGAAAATTTATTATGAATTTGTAATTTCTTTAAAATTATTGTAGAGTTTTACATGAGCTTTATTAGGGTGATGTTCTCCTTCAAATATTATTGTACCATAAGCATCAGTAGGAAATGATTTTGTGTGTATACTTGGACTAAGAAAAGATTAAAAGCATTATTAGATTTATGAAATAAAAATTAAGATATGATATATCATATATGTACCTCCATGTCTCCATACGATGGTGAACTTGTGCGTATTCTCCATGCTCAATTTTCTTTCGACCACATTGACATAGAATTTCATCTTCTTGACTTGGAATAAATGTTGAGCATTCACGCTTAGTTAAATTTAGTTCAATCCATCGTGGAGGAAGCTAAGATAAAAGAAATGTACTTTATTTTAGATGCTAATTCATATTATAAGTTGACTTACTCTTATACCGGTTGTATTCATGGTGGTAACGTGTGGAAAAGAAAGCTTTCTAAGAAGACTTTCTTGATAAAAGTACCTTCTAATTAATGTAAGATAAAAGTAACCCGTAGCCAAGTGATTTGCTTATGAATTTACACCTACGAAAGACTTTTTGCTAGTAAATATGCAATAAAACAAATGAAGTAGACAATCACTATGAATTATGAATGGACACACTTTATTTATTTATTCTACACATCTTTTGGTATTACAGCGCCTGATAAACGCCTGATTCTTCTCAATGTGTGTAATCCTATTTCCTTGTCATCTAAGCCACTATTATTTCCAAATCTTTGCAACTATACAAAATAAAGATTTATGTTAATAATTAACATCCCTAATACATAACTTGATAGTTT
>VCNE01002756.1:0-15104 GCA_009869805.1 Oncopodura yosiiana
ACATACAGAGTCTTCAGAATACAAAGTATATTGAAAGTGTATTTGTGAAAAAGTTGCAAAAGTATCTCTCTTTCTCTCTCTCATCTTTTTAGCTTTGCTACTACAGTCAACCAGATTCAATGTATTATGTAATCTAATTTTGTGTATTTCTATATTTACTATAAGTATGTTTGTACAGTTTAATATGTCTATAACGATGGGCTAAGATCCAAACAAATTACAAAATATATCTACAGGGTTATGAGAGCGAAGCACATTCTTGCTTCAATTACCGTTATAGAGAGAAAATACAACATGATAAACAGAATACCTTTATAGACAAACTCGTTATAAAGAGAATCAATATTACTTTTTCTTGCCGAAACTTCCCCGATATAAACAGATTCCACTGTAGCTGGAAATGTGAATACACTATAATACAATTTCGTAGAAATTTCATGTTGAGTATAAATTCCAGACTGCAGCTCTTGAGATTTTTTTACTATCAAATCCAATTTCTCTATTCACACATATAGTACAAGATCCCAAAACAATTCCTTTTCTCCATTATCTTCATATTCATATTGCCATTATCAGTTCATGAGAATAGTCATTTTGCATGTGTAGCCAGCATAAAAGTTTACTATGATGAAACTACTGAGAAAGTGAAGGGTTATGCTATACCATTTTCTCAATAATGGGAGTGGTGTAGTAAGTGGTATATATATATAGTGTTGTAGTATCATCATTATGATTTCATACACTTTTTTAAACTGAAGAAAGGCTTTTCTACTTCCCATTTGATGTATTTCTACCTTTTAATACTATTAATTTCTGAATCATTTAGTATATTTAGTACGTCAGTCTTCTTCGCAACGTGTAAAAAAACTATATGACAGTCAAATATCAGAGTGTCTTCTGTCTCATAATATTTTTTTCGTAGGAAGCTCAACATTTTTCGCAAGAAATCGATCAAGTGAAACTTTTCATATGTTATAAATCATATTATCATATTTGGAAATTTAGTCTAAAATATTAATACTATAGTATACTTTGTTTTGCATATGAAAAAGAAGAATAGAAAAGAGAACATGGTATAGGAGGCCGGATCTTTAGAGACGGATGCTTTTGTCTTGCGTTTGACATAAGAGAAAGAGTTCAATGCTCAGTTCACCTCAAAAGTTTGTAACATATATAACATCTTTATATTCGTTTTCAAAAAAGAAAATGTGACTTAGCAGTTCATTTCTTAGAGAAAGACTTTGAGCTAAAGCTTTTGCCTTCAGATCGATGGTGGTAGGTAATTTTTCAAAGGAAAAAGGAGAAAAATGAATCCAACTTTATCATCATTACCTACATTCTCTAAAGCTGCTATATATAAAAATCAGCAGTGGAGCAATAAGCAAGGCTACCATACATATATACCACTTTACAAAATACTATAAAGATAGAAACAATAGAGAACTAATATATATATATAGCAAGGCATCGCATAGATATACTGTGGGAACTTTAAGTAGAAGATATATAGTAGTTGCTGCATAGTGCACTAATAATTTTTGATAGAAAATGAGATGAATCCTGAACATAAATATTAAAATGATTACATGATCGGCTGAGTATTGATTTCTTGTCATGTCAGTAAAAACTTGTCTTCCTCAGACTAATACAACAAAAAAGTTCAATGCTCAAATGTTCAAGGGCGTACACGTGGCTTAACTGTCTATGATGTCATAATATAATATTTACTCATGCATCACAGAGAAAGCTTATCAGTTTATCCTTTTCTAAAACAGTAGCAGTTTTTTTTCGACATTTTCATATGCTCATATATATAAATTGATAAACTTCCCTCAAAGAGAACAATGTGGGAGTGAATAGCTTAGTTAATTCAGAGTGAATAAATATAAAAGATGAGAGTCCATCGAATATGTAAATTCCAGTGGCTTAGTACTAATGAGTGAGTACAATAGAAAGCAATTAAGTTGTGGATCATTAGCTGGAATGTAGAGTATAACATGTGAATTTAAACAATAAAGATGATGATGAGAGCCATTTTAATGCACTTCATACACCACTTGAAGTATAATGTGATGTAATAAATGCTACATTGTTTGACTTGCAGCAGGGACTCTACTTTATCTTTGTACTTTTTGGCAAGGTGCATAATGTACATTTGAAGGATTACTCTATACAAGTAGAAACAGTAGAGCCCTAATTTAAATTGACAAATGACTCAGTCGACCTTCTTTTTTAACATGTAGAAATATTTCCAACAGAGCTCTGACTGAGTGTAGACTATATGCAAAGTTGAAATAATCTTGCATAATCTTTTCAACTATGAAAAATGACGTACGAGAGACTTTAGTAGTTCAACTACCTGGAAGAAATGTACAGCTTTGTAATAGATACAGGAGATGAGAGAAGTAGAGAAGCAAAGGTATATATATATATGTATGCATATATAGGCTAGACGAAGATTTGAGTTTTTCAGGAATTCTTCTCTCTCTCTCGTCTTCTAAATTGCTTCAAGCTTCCTATAGGTTTTGACTTGTTTAACTCAAAAACTTTCATTTGTATTATTACAGGCTTCAAATTTCTCATCACAAATTGTTTTTTCTCTTCTTTCCTTCACTCTTTACAATGAGAAGCTCACAAGGGAATAATACAGCATCACAAACGCATATTTTTAGTAGATAGAGTATCGTTTAAAATGAACAATTTTTCAGTAATGTCTGAATCGTGGTTCCAACTTTGCATGAAAAAAGTACAAGGTTTCTACATTGAATCATTTCTGCCGGCATTGAACTTCAAAATATTTGATTTTTTAACTTTAGAAATATTTTTGATCCTGAAAATTGTCCATTTTGAAGAAATCTCTTACGAATAATTTTTTTTGCTGGTGAGCCATCGAATTCTTTATTTGGGACGCTGTATCATTCCCTTGTTAGTCTCTGTCTTGTTTTCATTTTATGGAGTATTATGTATATTCTGTTGTTTTGTGGCCGAGAGCAAAAGTCATTTGAGAGATAGTGTAATATGAATATATATTATTTTGTATACACATTTTTGTTATATAACTTCCAGTTGTTGATATGATAGTTTGTTGTATAGAGTTAACTAAAGGGTTAAAAAGTAGGAGGTTTGTTCACACACAGAGAGAGAAAGAATGAGGTAAACTAACATATACAGCGCTACACAGTAGTAGCAAAAGATGCAAACCACAGGAGCATGAGAATATAATATAAAAAAATGATTACGAAAATGAATGAGAGAGTCTTTTAGTTGTTTCATGAAAATTATGAATACTTTTCTTAAGGCCGGAGACGACTGGAGGTGATTACTTGTATAAGACAAATTACAGGGTAAAAAGGCAAAGTGAAGCTGGAGGCTAGAATTATGAGTATTTGTATAAAATTAGAGGAGAGGAATAACGCGAGAGATGAGCAAATTGAAAAAAGTATGAGAAACAACACTTTAGGTATTATTAAAGCAATCTTTAAAATAAATACTCTCTGCCTTTTCTCAACACTTTCCTTCCAGTTATTGACAATATTATAAAGTTGGCTTTTCTATGAATGTCTGTAGCCGAAAGCTATAAAGAAAAAAGCTCTATGGTTTCATTTTTGGTTTATTTTGATATTTTGCGTGCGTTTTGTAATATGTTTAAGATATTCATGACTGAATATCAAATTTCACCTTTCAGCTACATTTAAAGTTGAGCATACATCAAGATGCACTCAAGTCTTGCACCACATGACAGATATCTCAGCAAGAAGCAAGTCATGATGATGTGGCTAAGTGAAATTTGTTTTTCAATGTGTACATTGTTTGAGGCAATGTAAATTGTAAATCATTGTATTGTTTAAGTTTTATTTTCTTAAATAAAAAGAAGACTTGAAAGACTTTAGATGAGCTGGAGGAATATATTAAGTGCACCAAAAGGGTTCAGGTCAAAGCAATAAAAGAAACAACGAGTTCTAGTTTTCTCTAGAGTCGGCTTTTTTCTTGTTTCTATGATTGTTATTTAGTATGGAAATTTCAGAGAGTGAAATACATCCGTTGTTAAAACTCTCCAGAGTACCTTATATACAGTTGTATGTATACTCTATAGGTGGTTTCATTTTTTTACACTATAGAATGAAAAAACTCTACAAGATTTGAAAAAGTGATAATAACAGTCTTCATCGTAAAACCAATTTCAATTGCAGTTTTCAACTTACATGCAACTCGATAATGTTGGTGATAATGACGGAAATTTTAAGTCGTAAAATATAAAAGAGTCAATGACTTTAGATGATGATTACGTAACAATAATCCTTGATATTAATATGATACTTTGATCATTTTACAGATCCTCCCAAAGTAACATTGTCTTTAGGATCCAACATGGTAGCAGACGATTTAAAAGAAGGCGATGATGTATATTTTGAGGTAAGAATCTAAAACTCAATATAAACTTGATACAATTCAACACAAACTAATTAATAAAAATATTTTAAATACAGTGCTCTGTCAGATCAAATCCAGCGTACACTCGACTAAGCTGGTTTCATGAGGTGAGTGATCTTTTTAAATGTAATTGTAATTACTCTTCAACTCGTTCTATTGCTATGTCATAAACATATTATATATTTCATCTACTAAATAATTATATGATTAGCTACAAGTAATCATATGTAGGCGTGTCATGACACATATTAACCACTTTTTCTTCTCGTTAAATAGAATGCAAATATGCTAACAAGACTCAATGCAAAAAAGTAAAACCTCACCTTTATTTTTTACAAATGCAAAATTTTGTCTATAGTACCTTTTACGCCATGTAACATAATACTAGTATAAAATCTCACAAAAGATGATGTAAACTTTAGTTAATTAAACATACGAAAAAGCTTATGAGAATTTTGGCTGCCATTGTCCTTTTATTTCTAATCTCATAATATTCATTGAAACAATACGGGGTTCTCTCTAGTACTCTGTCAAAAACAATTCTCTTGAGGTAGCCTTTAATTCCCACTACAATAATCTTTCGACTAACTCTCTGACGGTGTATTTAGTTTTCAGCAACTCTATTGTTACAAATGTTATATAATATATAGGGAGATCAGAAATGAAATCTTTCCTGATTTGTTACAAATGTAACACGTTCTATTCTTCTTCCTCTGTGGCTCTCTCGCTACAAGAGATTGACTAACATAAACTAATATCAGGGTTCCATACACTATAAGCCTAGAAAGTAACAAGAGAAGAGCAATGACTTTTGTAGAGTTGTCTCTCTCTCTCGTCTACAGCTCTAGGATAACTTGTCTACTCTAATACTTATTATTGCAAATTCTACTCTATTCACTCTGCAAATAATTAAAGTACTTATACATAGAAAGCAAATTCCATTGAATGCAAAATATTCATATAAATAAAGCGTTTTTGACATGTTGTTGCTATTGTAGAAAGAATGCCATTGTACTATTATGAACTACTGTGCCAGAGTTTTGATGATAGAGAGTGAAGAGCTACTCAAGTATTAATGTGTAAACACAATACACTAGCTTTCGACATGTGTCATCTCCTATGCAAGATCTCATTATCTATGTAAACAATATATATGAGTAGCAGACACATTGTGTCACTATCAGATTGAACTATTGTGAGAGTCTCTGAGGACAGGCCAGAAATTTGTAGTAGTTTCATAAAATTTTACGCATACATATATATACATGTGTTCTACTCTTCTAATATTTCCTACACATATGCCACACACGCATACAACTTTATAATCTATATGAAAATAGTTCTACGTGACAAACATGTTTACGAAATTACTTAAGCTCAATGCAAATATTATGAGTAAATACAAACATATATTAAAATATTAAAAACCACACCTGGCAGTTTTGCAATTTCCGTTTTTTTGCAATAATATGAGAGAGAGAGACTCCACCGCAAAAACTAACTGTATCACAATGCTAGAATTGTATTGCAGGTGGAGAGAAAGTCATATATGCTTAGTGAGATACAGTGGAGAAAAAGATAAAAGGATAATATTGTAAATGGCAAAAGTTTGTGACACTCTGAGTCTCATTACGCAAATGGCCTTCTTGTCTCCTCTCAATTTTCTCTTTTGCTGTATACACTTGATGTGAGAACGAGACAACATACATAAAGTGCAATTGCCTCTTACACTTTTGTTGTCTGAGAACTTGAGTAGTCTTCGAGAGAGAGAAAGCAGGTTCACCTCAAGTGTCAATATATTTAGACTACTCTAGGCTTAGTTATTAAAGAACTTGTGTTACATACAGCGACATAATAAAACACTCACGTTCTTCTGACACACACATCAAAAGATGAAATGTTTGCGTCTTTCATGTAGTTATTAATTCGATGTTCGTCCTTGGTGTCTCATTTTGTGAAATTATTTACTCACTACATGTAAAGATGAAAGTAAATATTTTATAATGCATTCAACAATGCGCGAGTATATATATATATATAGCTACATAATTAATTAGTTTATATACAGAGCTTAATGATGATGTAATTTCTTTGATGTATTTTCAGGGACGAGAGCTACGCCATAATGTATCTCAAGGAATTGTGATGAGTAGTGTGAGACTTGTACTACAAAAAATTACAAGACATACTGCTGGAAAATATACTTGTTCTGCTCTAAATTCGGAAGGATCAAGTCAGAGTAATGTTGTGTCGCTTCGTGTAAAATGTAAGTATGATATTTAAAAAATTGTAAGATATCTCATATATGGGTGTAGTAGAAAATATGTTAAAAGTATTTAGTTAAATGTCTTGTTCACAGCGTGAGTCATAACCACTGTAAGAAGACAAACAATTGTTAAAGTTCAATGCTACTCTCGGTTACAAATGTTTAATATAAGATATAATCCAATTGACTAGTAGACTTGTATAAATTATGCTTATCAAGTAGTTAAGTGAGAGAGTAGAAGAGAGAAAAAAAGAAAAATGTCACTCTTAAAAAAAGGCGTGTAAGGCAATAAGTAAGTTTGTCTCGACTCTCAAGCTTTCACCAAAATGTAATATGCTACTAGTCTTGTCGTACTCTTTTGGTGTGTCATTTCGTAGAAATTGTCATAAAAGGCTCTCTCACAGAAAAAAGAAGTTCACAAGCGTAGCGAGAGTAACTAACAAGGAAATAACATAGCATTGCAAACGCTGATTTTGAAGAGACGAATTCTATTCAATAGAACGCCATATAAAAAGTCTTCTTTCAAATGTAGAAATCTTCAAGATATTTCTAAAGTTCAAAAAATCAAATATGTTCAAGTTCAACGCCGACAGGAACTATTCAATGTGAACACGCATAGTTTTTTCTTACACAGTAGATATATTATTGAGTGATCTTCCCAAAATCTACATTTGCAATGCTATATCATTTCCTTGTAAGTAAGAGGCACACGACGACACACAGATAGTTAGCTTTACTCAAAGTCGTAAGAGCTTAAAGTGTATAATATTATGTAGCTCTAGTATAATGTCTCTGTAGGAGTTAGTAGCTTGAAAAAGCCATCCTTACTTATCTTATGTCAAAATTTTCATCTGCCTGTCACTCGTCATGCTTTTATCCGAACTACGCCATGGCAGTTGGAACTCCAAGAGTGAAACAGACATAAAGTTTTCTTCTTACTTACTTTACTACAACCATTATTACTACTTTTACATTGTGGTGACGAAGGTGCTATACAAGAATTTGAGGTAGTGTATCTCTCTCTAATAGTATCATAGCACATGTCGGTGACACACTTGCAAGGAAAAGCTCTAGCAACAAAATTTCTTCTCGCATCATTACTCGTCTTCAGAGATGAGGAAGAGAGAGAGAAGAAACTGCAATATATAAAATCCTTTTGGTTAGAACGACAACCACTTGCAGAATTCTGAAACTCTTGGAACGTTCTTCTTCTTCGCTACCTTTTCCTTCATATCGATCTGAGAGCATTAAGAAATAGTAAAGAGTTGGGTGCGGCTAATGCTGCAATGTATCATAAGAGAAAGACTAAGAAGAGACACTCATTGATAATAGTATACGTATACAGCATAAATCGCTTTAGAAAAGCTAAAGTTGTATAAGAGAAAGAGCTGAGTTATAGTTTGTACTTTAAGATGCATTTGGCCTACACTATAAATCATTTTTGGACCAAGAAGTATAGTAGAGAGGAACGATCAATATAAAACGTCGGATGAAAGTGATATAATTGGGTTACTAGTGTCACTTAACTACGACAAAAAGTTTTACTCTAAAAACTTCTTTAGTTTATGTCGTTTGTCACAATAAAAGAGGAAATGAGTGTAGCAAATTATTATTATGCCATGTTTCATATTTGTTAAAATGTTTTGTATATTACAGTTGTGCCAACATGTAAATCAGAAAAGGAAGAGCTCATTGGTGCAATGAGACATGAGACGGTGACTGTCTCTTGTGAAATGATTTCTGATCCTCCAAGTGTTCAATTCCATTGGACTTTCAATAATTCAGGTGTAGAAATAATGCACGTGCCAATGTCAAGGTAAGAGAGTATTATGGAAGAAGAAGTAGATATATTAATGGAAGCTAATCTTTATTGAATTTTTTATTATTACAGATTTAGCTTTTCAGGAACTACTAGTTCACTCAATTACACTCCTGTTACAGAACTTGACTTTGGAACTCTAGCTTGTTGGGGTAAGATTTCCAATACTAGTGAAGTGCCTTGCAATAAAGTAATAAGTTAATTTGTGTAAATTTTTAGGTGAGTCTGAAATAGGACGTCAAAAGAAACCATGTTTGTTCAACATTGTTCCTGCTGGGGTAAGTCAATACTATAATTATGTAAAAATATTTCTATTAAAATAATTTACTTTTGCAGATTCCCTACCCACCACGTAATTGTTCGCTGTATAATCAGACTGCAGATTCACTAAGTATAGCCTGTATACCAGGATTTGATGGAGGACTTCCTCAGCGCTTTGTTCTTGAAGTGATTGATTTTCATGCCAAAAAGATCAAGCTCAATGCTTCTTCCAAGGTATTATTATATCCTTGCCACACGTGCTACTAGATTTCGTAAATAAAGTATAAGATGAACTTGTGAATTGAATTGAATTCTTTTTTTTGTGCACAGATGCCCTTATTTTCACTAGAAGATATGGAACCCAGTGTATTATTTAGAATTCTTATATACGCAGTCAATGCAAAAGGTCGCTCAGACCCTTTTGTACTAGATGGTATTACGTTTAGAGGAGTCGCTAAATATACAGGTGAGAAGGATTTAAAATTGATATTAACGTAAATTCATCAATGAAAGTATGCAACATTACCATGCTAGAAGAAATAAATGTCTACATTAGGAAACAACAAACAATGTACTTGTTGTACATATAAGTTAGACTTATATTTTTTCATTTTCGGACTAAAGAATATTTAAACAAGACAAATTAATTGAAAATATATTTCTACATGATCATATAATGGACTACTATATATAGGTAGGAGTTTTCCAATTCAACCTTGTCTATTAGGGTAGTTGTAATGACTTCCATCTTTTATAATGTTTCCATTTCTATCAGCTGGATGAAAGTGTGGTTTTTGACCTGGCTGATGTGCTGGATGTTGTACAGGAGGATTTCCTATTTATTCAAATGGAATAAAGAGACGATTAAAATATATAGTGAGACTGAATTAAACGTAATATGACAATAACATATTCATATACCTTTTCCAGCATTCCGAGCAGCCTCCATTGCAGATTTACGATTAGAAAATTGTCTAAAGTGCTGTTGAGGATTTCCACTTGGTCCAATCTTTCTTCCGACGTTAAATCCTAGAAATAAAATTAACCTAATATGACGAATGAAATTATACTCTTTTCAAAACCCTGTTAGTTTATAATATTGAATTGGACTTAGGAGAACTAGTGCAAGAATGACTAATGAATTTGAAACTCAATTAGTTACTGACCAAGAGTCTTCTTATGAAATTATAGTTTTTGACAAAGTGACTTACCTTTAGCAACTTGTTGCAGAATCTTAACTACAAATGCTTCAGTATCATCAGACACAATTAAGACGGCCACTAAGGCAATGGCCACCAACATGAAAACTGTCCGCATGCTAAGACAATTTTGAATATTCTTACACAAATTAAAAAATGCTGCGAAAACTGAGAAAGAGAACGATGTGTAAACTGCAGGCTTCAAAACTGTTTTCCTTCTAACTATACTCAACTAGTAAATATTTAAAATATATTTAAAGAGATTAAAATTGACCTTTAATATTAAAGTAATTTAAAATAACAACCTACGGCGTAATCTCAATATTTTTTGTATCAAGTTTCTTGGCAAGTCTACTGTCTATTAGTCATATCAATGTTGTTGCCATCAACTGCATGTTATTGAATGATTGTCTTGTATTTAAGAGCATCACACTACAACCAGTTATAATAATCTCTTTCTATAAGAACTGGATACACACTTATCTAACTGCGGAGGTTACTCAGAAATCCAGATATTATTTTTATTAAAGTTTGTTGACAGAATTCAATGATAAGCATTACTTATTTTATTTTGACATATGTTGCAGTACTTTTCCAGATTGTCAGTTCTTAAATGACATGACACAAAATAAACCACTGAAAAATCTGTAGGGGGTGGTCTCACACTGAGCAAGTCTCATTGAGAATTTAATCGCATCACTTGTCCATTCTACCCACTAAACAAATTATAACATTTTATTCTTGTTTTATTTTTCAGTAGGCCCTAGTACTGATGGCAGTGTTGCAGAGATGAATCCACTATTTGCCATTCTAGTCGGTTGCACAGTTGTACTCATAATATTTTTAGCTGTAAGTATCATCGCCATATGGAAGAGGTCAAGACGAAAGAAACCTCCTGTAGCTAAAGCATACAAGAGAGATGTCAATGGTGAAGGGGTAGCAAATGGAACGTTCCAAGGAATTCAACCAGACACTCCACTTACTAAACTTGATCAAAATAATACTTTAGAAGAGATTGGAAATCCTGACGTAGTTCCAAATAAAAATGGTGAGTGGGCAACACAATGTAATTTGCATGTCTGATGAGAGTCACTTTTCTTATCTTATGACATGACATTATGCTACTTTAAAATTTTATGTTAAGTCTATAGTTCACGTTGACAGCTTTCTCAACATGACTTCAAACTTCTGTGTATCATTATTTCGTCTAGACATATGATAAGATAATGTTAACTTTGACATATGGAACATTACTTTAGTCTACAATGACAAATATTTTATTGACAACAGTCTGATTACTTTATTCAGATTAAGGGCAAAAAAAAATCAATTCTACTTATCAGATTTAGACACATTTTCATTATTTATAGTCGTTGTAATCAGCATAGAAAAACTTTCACATCTTTTTTCTTCACTGGTTGTTTTTCTCCCCACAATTCTATTATTCGCTCATGTACTTACTTAAATTTACTAGCCTCCTGTCTCAGATTGATTAACTACAAAAATGTTATATGAGAAGGGAGAGAAAAGAAAGTGTTAGCAATGAGCCATTACAAGTAGAGAAGAAAAGTAAACTTGAGGATTTAGTTTCGTTTAGTTGAGTTTAGGGGAGTAAATGTAGTGTTATGTTAACTGGTATATTTTTTGGTATGTAATGTGTGCATTTCCAAGTTTGCAGTAGCCAAGTAAATAATGGGAAAAGTATGTATTATTATTCTTCTTTTTTCTTTCCCCTTATGTTTTCTCTATTGAACATTCAACCCAAGTAGTAGTAGAGCACAAGTTTTGGCAAGAGAGAAGAAAAGGGGTAGAAAAGAAAACTCAGAGTGAAATTCAATGGAATCATTTTTAATGGAGTTTGAGAAGAAAATATAGACTCTTCTGTTCTGTGTAGACTCTATGCTGTAGACTGAAGATGGAAATTTTAAACTTGAAAAAAGTGTTGAGAGAGAGAACAACTTTATTTCAATTCTTTCCTTGGAGAGAAAAATGAACCACAACTAATAACAATGCATTTTCCTTTTATGTTTGTCTAGAGCGTTCAGGAGGCATTCGAGGTTTCATCCGAATTCATAAAACTCCACCAGCTCGTCGGAGGAAAAAGGATCTAGAAGTAAAAAACAATGGTGAGACGATTGCTTTAGCCCCAGAGACTCAGGTAATTAATTATCTACTATAAGTTTTAGTCTACCAAAGTTCAAGGTCTAATGCAATATATCTCCTGACAGCATCTCAATTAGTGATGGAATTTCTCCTTTGACTTTATCTTTAGTACTTGTTTTTATAAATTGAGCAGAGACGACACAAAACTGACATATTCATGTCATTCATAATGCACTCATAAAAGTATTAGATTATTTACAACTCTCAAAAGTTCTACTGCATGCATACATCTTGCTATATGAATTTTACTTTAGTATATGTTGTCTACGTGTGCAACTTTGAAATCAGTCAGTTAGACACGGAAGGAAGTTGTTGAAAATGCTTTCTCTCAGCAGGAAGCATAGAGAGAGTAGTGAATAAGCTTTCTCTCTTCTTTCTCCCTTGAGTCTTGTCTCTCTCTACAACAACATCTACATCATTACACTTTCTCTCTATTTCTTCTTTTAGAGATGCGGATAAAGTTAGTAGAGAGATGAGATATACCTTGTTTTGAATACTGACAGAAAGACGAAAGAGGGAGAAAGATAAGTGGGTATTCATCACTGCATCATGCATCAAATATCCACGGTTCTTTTTAGCTTTCTTATATTTAGTTTCCTCAACTCATTTCTTTTGAGACATAATAATAGAATGCATAAATAAATATAAATATGGTTAGGAAAAGAAGCGTTAACATAATATATATATAGACAAGACACGGGTTAGTTTAACGAGGTGAAAGAAGACATCACAAATGAAATGAAGATTAGAAAGGGGAACACAGGTAGAAATGAATCTTCCCATCCTGTTGCTAGCTATTGACTAAACGAGGGGAAAGTGAAATAGACAAATTTGATGAGTTAGGCTAACGAAGAGATGCTAAGGTTTTTTGACTCAAGATTTTAATAGTGACTATACTCAAAAAAGTTAAGAAAAATGTAGATTCATATGACAGGATTACTTTCAGCGATGCTAAAACTTTTAGAATTAGGTAGAGATGTATGTTGTAGCTAATTCTGGAATCTATATTGTATTGTGAGTCGTTTGAGTATAGGCACTATTGAAATCTCTGACTAAAAAACCTGAGCTTCTCCTTGTAATATCTAATGAGATGACAGTGTTCATATGTGAGTGAAAAGGGGGATTCTTCTTAAGACGAAATTTGTTGTCAAATGAATAGTGCATGAGTCCTTGTCGGTTACAAGGAGGGAGCTAAGTAGATAAAAGAACAAAGTGTCGACTAATGTAATTGGATGAAATTACAAATGCAATTACCCAACTCACACATGGATTGATGTAGGCCGTGCCAAGAAGCATGATGACATATCATTATCTAATCTACTTCCTCAGTTAAAGAAAAAAGTTAGGGTTAGCTGAATTTTTTACATTAGTCTTTTCTGTGAACATATTGAAAGAAATCTATGATGCGAAATTTATTAAGACGCATAAATATTATGCTCAAGAGCATTGAAGCGCAATGAATTTAGGAGGAAGAAATACTTAGCAATGGCAAAAGAACAAGTTGTAAGATTTATATTTCTTTTTATATAACAGGAGCTTGATATTCAAAGGAACCATACAAATAACCATGCAAAAATACTCGTCTCGTCTCACCTGCCACCACGTGAAAGTCGAATATAAAACTAATATTATTAAACTATTTATACAAAAATATAGGACCGCTCTGCGCCTAAGAAACTGATATTACTATATATACAAAAAATTGCAGACGAACTGATTATTATTACCTGTATAAAACATCATAATAAGTTATGTATTTTTATTTGATAACATCAAGAAATGTCATATATTGTACAAAGAATCTTGTGTGTACATAGTAAATTGTATAATGTATGTAAACTTCCAAAGGTATTTCATTATATTGATGTTGTTGTTATAATTCCAAACTATGTAATTGTTGTTAATTGATGTGCATATATAAATGTGTATCTGACTTGAGTCCTTCTTCTCATAATGACTGTGTACTATTATAAAACTTTTAAGAAAAAATCTATTTCTGTTATGATGATCTACATGTCAAGTATAAACTATTATTATAAGAGGCTTGTGGTGTGATGTTCATATACTAATAATGTAAGAAACTCAAAACATTGTACAAGTTAAGAATTTACAGTTAAAATCAATCGCCTACAATAAGAAAACTGTACAGTGTATAACTTATTACAAATACAATCTATACCGAAAAAAATTGTACTACCTCCAAAAAAGTATCTCGTGTGTACTACAAAAAAATGTATATAAGAACGGAAAGAAAAAAGTTTGAAATGACAAAAAAGGAAAAGTATAAAAAAACTGAAAATAAATAATGAATACATGTGCGTGTTTGAATTGCTCTCTCTTTTGTGGCTTTTACTTTATTTCCTTTATCCTTCTTCCATTAGATTGAAAGAGTTGAAGAAAAAGGCTTGCTTTCTAAGGGAGTTGAAATACTTGGAAGTTCAACACTCTTTTCTTTTCTCAAAAAAGTCATATGAGACGTGCTACAATACAAAAGTGCAACACAACTACTAAATAAAAAATGCACTTTCACTTCTTCTTCTTTTACCATTGAAAAAATAGAAAGAGCAAAGAGAGTGAACTTGAGACGAGAAATCAAAAGGGCAGCTTGATATAGAAGTAAAAAGGTAAGTTAAGTACATAATGTAAGTGCTGCAAGTTGTTACACACAAGTGCAAATCCAATACAATTCAAACACGGAAAGAAAACCGATTTTGTATACAAACTAGAAACAAACTCACAAGGGTAAGGTCATTGGTAATGGAGTTTTCGGAAAGAGGAAAAAAAGTTTCAAATGGAGAGAAATTGCCTTTTCTCTTGTCACTCTTCTCACTCGTCTTTCAATGCACTTTCATCGAAAAAGTTTTGGGCTTTTGACACGAAGCATCCTCTTTTATACATCCTCCTTTACATGTGTAGTAGTAGCTTGCTACATTATATATTTACAACATAGGTGTACATATACATT